>JAKTTQ010000285.1:0-39446 GCA_030581555.1 [Candida] argentea
GAAATTCTGTTGGCGTACTTGATGTCGGGACAAGGGTGAATTGAAATGATGTCACCCAAGCGGACGCGCAAATTGTTACGCACACAGCGGTTAATTCTGGCCACACCGGGGGGCATATCATCATCGGCGAGGACGATTAACACGGTATCCTTCCGTTTCTTTCCCTTCACGAGAACGGTATCACCACGGAAGAGCTGCAACAACTCCATAGTGTCTGAGGACATGGTTACGACGGAGTTATCGTCATTGACGGCATCATCGACCACAAGGGCATTGTCTTTCTTCTTTCTTCTAAGAATCGCAGTGGCTGTTCTATCTTCAGCCGACTCAGCAGCTCCAGAAGAATCCAACAAGTGTTTCTTCTCTTCGTTAGTCATATTGTCTACGAAAGAAGAAAAGAGGGTTAACAGTTGCCAGCGCCCACCAAATTTCGCCGCCCAACGTTCGCCACTTGCTGGAAATCTAATCACGTGACAATACCCGCCTGGGGTTCCTGGCCACCCCACACAATGCCTAATTTCCCGGGGATGTTGAAGGAGAGCTGTTAGTGTTGCTACAATGAGTTCTCAGGCTGCATGTATCTTTTGCAAGATTATCAAGGGGGAGATTCCGTCATTCAAACTTATTGAGACGCCTCTTTCGTATTCGTATCTCGATATCCAACCTCTTTCCAAAGGCCACTGTCTCGTTATTCCTAAACACCATGGCCATCGTCTTCATGATATCCCGGACAATTATCTCGCAGATATCTTGCCAGTAGTCAAGAAGCTCACCCATGTTCTTGGATTAGATTTGAACGATTCCTTAGACGGGGAGGGCTACAATGTCTTGCAGAACAATGGGGCAATCGCTCACCAGGTCGTCGAACATGTTCATTTCCATTTGATCCCCAAGCGTGATGAAAAAACGGGTCTCATCGTCGGCTGGCCAGCGGCTGAAACTAATTTTGAGCTGTTAGAAGGCTATCATAAGGAGTTGCTTGAAAAGTTGGATGCTTGTAAGTAGATCATTTCCGAAAGTTCATACCGTGCGAATAATTTCCCACCAAATCGATTTCCTCAATGTCATTTTTTGTCAAAGGTAGCATAAATACTTCATCTAGCCGTGTCCTGACAGAGCACCCCCAGGTAAAAATCTAATTACTGCTATTTCTGTGGAAGAGTTTCAGCAAGTCTCACGGCTACCTAGCGTTGCGAACGCAGAACCACAGCTAAGAGAGGCGAGCCTTGCAGAATAGACGGGGAAAAAGCTGTTCAGCTCGAGGCCACTTGGGCCGTATGCTCATGTCGAGTGAGAACCAATTCATATTCCGGATGACACATCCGGTCAGTCCTCAAATCACTGACTGCTCGACTACAGAATATGGTAGGGCCACAGAGAGATGTTCAGTAGCACATCGCGAATTGGTGCTTTCTGTAATCATGGATTTCGACCTTGAGGAACAGGACTGGTATATGAAAGAGCCTGATTTGACTCCGACTCTTATTTGCGCTCTACGATGACACCACAAATTCTATCAGTATCTGAGCACTACCATAATAAGATGCATGATCAAACGGCGACCTTGAATATGCACCAACTTTGGGTCGCGAGCGTGCAAAGAACGTCTCGTGAGCATCAAAGTCACTTCCAACGATCAAGCATCAACTCATTCATTGAACTTCGCACCGAACGACTAGCTAGTTTTATCCTCCAAGCGACCTGAGGTGCATATCTGCTCTGTAACCAATTTGTGCTTGTCTGAAAAATTTCCAGAGATTGACGGTGAGAGACTTTTTCACCTGTTTTGAGCATCTTAACTACCGGATTTATTTCGGGTTTCCTGAACTTGATACTATCTCATCAATACCAATAATACCAATATACGGGCGAGGTTTTTCATGTCTATGGGCAGTGAGTCGTCTCCGCGTCTCATCAAATTCAATTGAGGCACGAAATGAAGCCCCCCCGTTCATCTGATCACGGAGCCCCAAACTTTGGTCACAATAGCGAGATCACTCGACTTTGGAGCACTTGAATTTGGAGCAATCTCGCTATTATTATCGCGTCTGTCCAAAGTGGATCTTTCTTTCCCCTTCAATTATCTTGTTGTCCCGTCTTGGCCAGCAATTGTACTTTTCAGGTCCATTCTTAATTTTGGGCCAATGGAAACTTGACTACAATAGCCCGAATCACATCCCATAAAGATATCAGACCTTTCAGCATCCTACCACCCTAGAAGGGCCTTTGTGGCTCCGATAGTCGATCAATTCAAGTGCAGTCGGGCTAGAAGTGCACTCGAAAGTGGATCATAACTTATTGCAGAGGGATGAATACGCTCGTGCAGGACGTCCGATCTGCAGGAATCGAGCTGGTTTAATATTTTTGGCACTTTTTCAAATGTTTCGATATTTGCCATTGTAAGTAGCTGATTGAATCCAGGCGACGAAACCACCTCAAAATCGTTTTTTAAATAAGCGAAATTCGCAAAATTGAGCGAGCTATTCGATAAAAACACAGGCGCCAGCTCTGAGATTCGAGCTCGTGTTCTTTTGTCTGAACTGCACAATCCAGACGAATACACCATAGTGTCGTGCTGAATCAGAAAAGATATGTTGACGGGGTGGCTCAGTATCTTATCTTTATCAAATCACAGATATTTCAAGACCAGGGATGCTTCATGCGCCATGAAGATACCTCGAACATGCACACGAATTGGCGCTTGCCGATGATGCTATTCATGCGCTAGTTTTATAGACTCAGAATGGAGTTAAAGATGAAAATCTGAAAACATCAAACTTTGACTCTCCACCACATCGCTCATTTGCCTGGTACCGAAAAGCCGCGAGCACATGAAGATTAGCCGGGCCGTGCCATTTCACGAGTGCCGATCTGGATCAAAGGGAGTGCCATTTGAACCTCGTGGAACTCGATTCCACTTGCATCTCAGAGGCCACGCAGACAAATAGGGGAACTCGTCCTCATTCTTCAAAAATAGTTGATAGTTCTGCGTCTGGCGTCGAAGAATTCCGGGAGCATATATTTATAGATTCAGGAAGGGCGTTCTCACCATTTTTTCCTTAACTTTTGATTTTCTAATATTGAGCAGACGATGACGTGCTGGCTTTCAGAAACTTATTCTCGGCAGCAATATTCAATGGATACTGCGAAGTATTCCCGGATGTTAATGATCGTTGTCGCTTTTTCGACAACTAGGGGGCGAATGAGGCCTTCGACTGCCACTGCGGCGCTGCACCGCCCTCCGGTCTTCTCTTGAGGCCAAAACGGGAAAAAAACAATATGAGATAGTGAGGGTAATGCTCCGAGAGTGCCGGTCTGTCTTTCAGGGCTTTGTCCAGCGAGAAGTGCCAGACCTTTGGGGGACTCGAACCGAAGACCTTGTGGAGGCCATTTCGCGCCAAAGGTCGGCCATATATCGAGCAACGAGCCCATCTCTTAGCTTCGTGATATATTATCACGAGTAGCATAAACAGTTGATGGGCAGCTCAATCTTCGTTCATCTAAGCGTGATAAGGGGCCGAGAAGTAGAATACCCAGGATTCTGCGCAGTCGTGGAGGAAAATCAGAATTTCGGCGCGTTAATTTAACGTGGGAAATTGCACAACTCGAAGCATTACCCAGGGAGAATGAATGCAACTGACGAGAGCGGCGTCGCGACCGTCAATAGTAGCGAACGAATCCCTCTATCGGACCATACCTTATCATCAATGGCCCCGATTCATCGACGATCATCGATCGATCGAAGATTTTGATGGATCGGAGATGCTAATTGATCGAAGATGCCATTAGTTCGTCGATTCACTCATACCCCTACTTTGTAGCAAATAAAGTCGCCAAGCATTGTTCTTCCAGAAGAGCGATTTAACGCCTCTTAAATCTGCAACAGTTTCGCGTGAGACTTGACCTGCGTTGAATTCAGCGGTTGGGCCTTCCAACAGCACGTATATCGACGCGGAGGGGAATGCGATGATGGTGGCGTATTTGCGGGATCGAATGCTGCGACGAGTTCCTGAGAGCATGTGGCACTTCACTCGACTTTCCTTGGATATTCTGGCTCACTGATCAGAGAATGCGTGTTGCCAACCATCTGACGCGAGATTTTGTTCTCTTCACCAGGAAACGACCGGCGATTCCACGTGTCTGACCATGAGGCGATTAAGATAAGCTGATACCGCTGGCAACTGTTTTTCGTCCCCAGTTGATCCATACATCCCGGAAGCAAGTGAAAGCAGTTACAAGTGGTGGGAATTTGCAAAAATGGTGGACAGAGATCGTATTCTAATGCTCACACGCAATATCATTTCGCCTGATCCGAAGGTTGCTCGAGTAAATACGAGCCGTGTGTACCCAATGAGCGACATTTCAAAAACGAGGAGAGTGGACATTGTCCGGCAACAAGCAAAAAAAACCTAAAAGGTGGCGCAAGATTCCATCCAGCGCATTCCATGGCTGATTTTCGAACATGCCGATGTGCCGGTCGTTGGCGAGACATTTGCCGTCCCTCGATGTTTTGAATCACGGGCTGTCTGAGAGGAGAACCCAGTAATAAACTTCAAAATTGAATAGAAGATGTCCGAGAGACGAGTATGGTGCACTGATGGTCGAATTTGTCGTATATTATGGGGCGCGGTGAGAACTTCAATCCAACGGCGATAGCAATGAAATGTCTCGCATGTTGCTGTTGCTATCGCAAGACTGAATATTTGGTCAGGCATTAATGAGCCTCTGGTCCATCTTAATCTCTATTGATTATACTTCAAAATGATCTAGAAGGAAGCGCCAATTTTGGCGCATCTTTGAGCCGCATCAAACACGCATAGTAATGTCATCAAGTGAATTAATTTGCGATTTTGTGCAAACCGCGATTAAGAAGGCTCACCCACCCCCTAAAAAATTGCTTTGTTTTCTGTACGTACAGATATGGCGCAATCGTCAAGGTTGTGGTTTGAAGAGGTCAGCCGAAGGAAGCGGTCACGGGTTCGACCCCAATGGTGATCTCAATACCTCCATCATATTTTCACATAACTTGCGAGTTTCAAAGAAAGTGGGGCCGTGAATTTATCGCGCGGCTTTTCTCAGCTGGTTATTGTGACATACTTCGATCATTCTTGAGAATTGCGTAGGTTTGCCCATCGCCTGCATACAGATTTCTCTTCGAGATGTTGATCCATGCCGCAATACTATATATGATCTTCTGGCACCCGTCGGCCACTACTTCCGTCCCTTATCACTTCTTCCTCGAGTGGAGCGGATCATTATATTGACAGCGGTGATAATTTCAGCAGTCGCTGCATGCTTCCTTACGAGGTATTTATCGAGGCCCATGCTTATGCCATTCTCGACATGACCGGCTCATGGCGCGGCACGGTTCTATCATGATGTGCCTGGCAGGCAGCGGGTCGAGCCGAATAATCGAGCACAGGGTTCCTTTTGATACCTTCGATAAAGACTTATGAGAGACGGTGATGACTAAAGACGCACATCTATGGCGTGCTGTGCATGGGGGAACTTTTCGAGTATGATACTCATCATGATTATGGGTCTTGCTCGCTGCTCCACGTTGTCAATATCTCTCACCGAAGCTGCCTTTTTCTGGTCAAGATCCTTCAATTCGATTCACCAGGATTGCTCCTCCGAAATTTCCGTTCTGTTGCAACCTCTAGATAATTGTGGAATGCCTCGGCCCCCTATATCTTTACTTCTGTGTGGCCCTCACGCTGTCTTCACACGCCCACGAGACCTGAGCGGTCTCATTTGGGGCTAATTGAGGAAGCGGGAAATGAACGCCTCGAGACATCTGTTTTTTTCCATCATCTCGAATCCAGCGTGTCGTGTCATTCGTGGTTCGTGACTGGTTAGAGGAACGGAAACAGCTCACGTTGCAGTGGTCCGGAATGCCACACAATTATCGCTTTTTTTAAGCCATTTTTGGCTAAGAGCTGATTCAATCCCGGCGGAATCCGGCATTCGGTCTTGACCACGTGCTCGTGGCTTGGGCATGCAACATGCTGAGAATTCTCTGAGCACCGGAGGGAAGAAACTCGTTGGAGCGGTCATTTGTTGAAAATCGAAACTGGAAGCGACTTTTCGCAGTCGCGCGTTCAGTCGATTCCAAAATGTGCGGCCCTTCGGGTTTTCCCGCAGATTTACTTGCGCGATGCTTGAAGGACTCCAGCTATGCTGCGGTCACATGCACCGGACGCACGGTGGCGCTGGTCATCGTTGGCTTGCAACAATTCAGAGCAAGGTCTAGAAGCAGAAAACCTCAATTAGGTCCTAGCTCATTCAGTAAATCGTCTCCTTGTGAGCGGATCAGTGAGTGGTTTCTTGTGATCAGCATTCATATGGGCTTAATTCGAGACAAGGACATCTTCTTGCCGTCATATCCGCCAAAAGTGGTCTGCAATGAGAGATCGCAGTTCCCAGCTGGATTAAGCGCAAGCGTAGTAAGTAGATCGTGGAATGAGCAGTGATAATCTGATCACATCGACTTTGGACTATGGCCATTGTCGCATTTTCTGGAGGGAGTGATCCTTGGAGGGTATCATTTCCACGCCATCTGAGCCATAAAAAGCAACGGCCGTTGTGTGAGATATGTTGATTTGTCGATTGATGATTCGTGGGATGATACTTTTAAGCACGGCGTTTCCAAGAGCTCTTTGCCTCGCTGGCAAAGATCAAGATTAGGTCGGTACAAGTCCCCGAAAACATTGAATCTCATACTTGAGAAGCATCATTGAACTTGAGCGGTAACTTAGGTCGACGAAGAATTGAGGAAGATCCAAATATCTAGATTTTATATAATGATTGGTGGCCACATTCCGCACCACTGCTACAAAACCGAAGCACGGTACTGCCCCGAGCATCAACGAAGAGTTTTCGACGAAGCCAGCACAATTTGCGGAAAGCCGATCGCGCGGAAATCTAATAGACAAATTGCACTCGGCACTGTTTATTTCCTTGCAATTCATGCTTTCAGGGCGAACAAAAAAATAGTAAATAATCAAACGCCGCCCAAGACTTGGCGGTTCGTCTCAGGGCTCGGATTCGGGATCGAGTGGTCACATCTTGAGACTTGTAGTGGCTGATGGGGGGTTTGTACATCAAGCTAGGAGTTGTATGTGATGTATATTCGAAGGATCCTTACCACAGTATTGCACCCTCGAGAATGATCTTTTCATCAGAGACCTGCCCACATTGTTGTGATCGCGACATTTCGCTTCAAATCACGCTCGAAGGTCCGCCGCGTAGGTGAGAATCCAGCTTTTCATGGAGGCTCATAGTTTATCGAGTCTTTGAGCATCAATTTCTCATCAATGGCCAACGCATAGACCCTTTGGATCCTTGAGATACATTCTATACGGTTTCGCGTAGAATGAGCCAGAGCAGCCATGATACGAAAACTGTTCGTCTATGTTCCAGATTTTCGGAACTGGGGTGCACCGCTTCTGAGTCGCAACAACACACACGACTTGCTTTTGTTAAATACCAGAGGGTGATGGGAGAAATGCGACAAGCCCCAAAAATGTTTTGAGCCCAACCGGATCCCGACGCAACCAATCGAATTGACTACAGCTCAGGCTCGGATAGAGTACGCCAATCCCAAGCACAGATAATGACCTTGCGCTTGAGCCGAAAGTTTGGGCAACGAATCGGACTTTGAGGCATGAGCAAAGGCACTCTATAGTTGAGCAATGTCCAGCTTTCCTTCATACGAGCGATGCGCACGGACAACCGCTTTCAATTGCAGTCATAAAATTCCACCGACGAATCCACCAATGTAGCCCATCATGTAACTCGAAAACCAAGTCAATGTCAGGGCACCAAAAGGGAAATAACTGACGGTATAATACAATACAGCCATGATTTCGGCGACGCTGGCGATGGCGGTAAGAATGCCTGAGCGCAAGCCTACGGCACAATATAAAGTCAAAGCAACCAGGCCGAAATAAACCAAAGAAAAGATGATACGAGACGGCGAAAAAAGATGCGTCAAGTATGCGCGTGGGCCTTGAAGAACGCCGAATGAGACCATAAAAAGGAGGGATCCCATAGTCCAAAGCAAGCCGAATTTTCGAGGCTGCAAAGCCAAAACAGGGAACATGAAAACACACAAGATGAAGCATAGGAACGAGGACGCAAGACATGCGGCAAAGCCTATAAGCCTTTCAACACGCCCCAATTGAAACCACAGGGGCTCATCTACCGTCAGCAGCAATGGGTTCAGAATGGTGGGAAGGCCCTGGTAAAGACCATTTGCCTCTGTTTGGAAGTAATCCGTCCACTCAGCAAGAATCGGTCTTTGCCAGCCAGAGCCAGCTCCAGAAGATGCTTGACGGCCAGCACCATTCCAGTTTCCTAACTGTTGCCTGAAAGCGTTCTCCGACGACGCCATTGATGAGTGATCCGGTCTCAGCGTTTTTGCAGTCCAGTCGTGAAAGAGGTTGTGCCTCCACCGAAAAAAGTCGCTTATAGGGCCGGACTTGTTATCTGCAGGGCATGGGCCCCGAGGAGTATAGAGACCAGTCTTCTTGTAAGCTATGGCTGTGACCTCGGGAGAGGAATCTCCCTTATTAGTACGAGAGATATCGGACAATCCGGTGATACTACCGCCGGCAACAAATGCAGCACCGAGATCTACGTCTCGCCTCAAGCAACTGCCGAAAATCGGACTTCAGCGGACCAGCAGGACATCGCAGCGATTGAAACTTTTACCCGAAGATCCTCCGAATTTAGATGTTCTCAGCAGGACTAAACGTCATGTGAAGAGCAGTGGCTCAGCGCGGATGGCCACTGATAATGCCAATGATGAAGACGACGACGAAGATGATGATGACGACGATGATGATGGCGATGCGCAGGCTCAAAAGGCCAGAGTATATTCTCAGGTCAAGCGTATCACCAATGCTTCGGCTCGCAAGGACGCCGAAACTTTATCCAAATCACATCGTGATCTTTTGCCTCGTGTTACTGCCTATTGTACATGCGGTCTGTACAAGATGAAAGACCTTCTACGATGGTTGAAGGAGAAGCGTCGGATCCATAGTACAAGCCCGAAATTGTTTGATGAATGCCTATACACTCCTTTCCAATATAAGGATTGGCGCAGTGAAAACAGCGAGACCAATATAGAGGGCTCTTCTCCCAAATTCATAAGACTCGCAGATGAAGGCGGCGAAATCGATATTGGAAATAAATCAGACCTATTCATCTTCGAGTATGGTGTCGTTGTGATGTGGGGATATACGGCGAAGGAAGAAGAGTCATTCCTAGTGGATTTGGCTCGTTTCGAGTGCGAGAAGCTCTCTGCGGAGGATGTCCAAGCTGAGAACTTCAACTACTACATTACAAAGTCATACCAACCTCGCATTTATAATGACTTCATAACGCTTCGCGATGACAAAAATTACATGCTCAAGCTTTCCATATCACACGGCCTTGCTCAGTCCGTGAAGATTTCGCTCTTCGAAGAGCTCGTTGATAATACCATTGAGGATACCCAGGACATTCCGCAGCAAATTGCTCAAACTGGGTCTGTCGAAATGTCTAGACAGGAGATTATGAAGTCGATAGGGGAGCTTTTCATTCTTCGCATCAATATCAACCTCCATGGGTCAGTTTTAGACTCACCAGAGCTCATGTGGGCCGAGCCCCATTTGGAGCCCATTTACCAAGCGATGCGTGGATACTTGGAAATCAATCAGAGAGTAGAACTACTCAACCAGCGGCTTGAGGTGATCTCAGATTTGCTACAGATGCTCAAGGAACAATTGGGCCATTCACACGAGGAAAATTTGGAGTTCATCGTGATTGTTCTCGTGGGAGTTGAAGTGTTGGTCAGTATCATCAATATTTTGATTGACATTATCACTTTTTGACTGACGCTTTTATCATAAACTACTTCATTTCTATCTTCTACATATCAATACACCAGTTATATACGAGACAGTCCCGAGGCTGGATATTGGTACTATTCATCCATGAGTAAGAGGCCTAATCTGAACCACGTGCCACCCCCAGCTCGGTCTCGGTGAATTTCGCCTGTGACTGAAATCAGCGATGGGGCATCACAGACTGCAAATGAGGAACTTGATCGTACTAAATAAAGGCCAGGTCAGATTCGAGTCTCAGACTTACCCCGATCTACAGCTTGTAGAAACCTGTTTTGATGTTATCACAGACAGCATTACCTCCGTCTTGACTTCGGAGGAGTCTGGTATAGTCGAGGTTCAGCAATGCACAAAGTCTGGACAGACCACTGTGCTCGCCAGTTTCCAGGTATCCACCGCGATAACCGCCAATTCACGCCTCTTGAGCTTCAACCACTTCCTGGAATTGGGACAGCTCGTGTTTGTTCTCGAAAACGGTGATATCATCATCGCAAATTATGACCAGACAGCTCCAGATTGCGAGACCACCATGGTAGAGATCGTTGGATCTTTTGATGAAGGAGTCGAAACTGCGGTCTGGTCTTGTGATGAGGAAACCTTGGCGTTAATGACCAAAGATAAAAAAATTGTGCTATTATCGCGCTCGTTCGACCCCATCTCTGAAACTGTGCTCAATCATGAGGACATAATGGTGGTTGATTCAAAGCATGTCTCAGTTGGATGGGGTAAAAAGGAAACACAATTCAAGGGTAAGGGATTCAGAGCTCGTGAACGGGATGCCTTGAAGCATGCGGGACTTGATTTATTAGAAGAAGATTCGCCATTGAGAGACCCCACCGTCGCTGAATTGGAAACGGGGACCCTCTCTGAATCAGACAACTCAAAAGCGAAAATCAGTTGGCGAGGTGATAGTCAATTTTTTGCAGTCACTGCCATTGAACAGGTAATCGTTCAAGATACTCACGAGTCCTACGACCGAAGAGTGATTCGCGTCTATGATCGGGAAGGGGTCTTGGATAGCATCAGCGAAGCCGTCGACGGATTGACTCATAATTTGGCATGGAAACCTCAGGGTTCAGTGTACATATCGACACAGCAATATATTGACCGAGATGGAGATTTGAGTTTGGACTGCGTCTTCTTCGAGAGAAATGGTTTGAGGCGAGGCCAGTTCAATTCAAGATTAGACCCTGCTACCGATACTGTAGTCAACATTGAATGGTCCTGTGATAGTGAAATTGTGCTAATTCAATTGGCTAATAGGGTTCAATTGTGGTCCTCGAAAAATTATCACTGGTACCTCAAGCAGGAGATATACTGTACTGGAGTTGTGGCAGCAAAATTCCATCCAGAGAAGCCGTTGCATATGATGATTGCCAAAAGCGATGGAACCATTGATATCATCGATTTCTCTATCAAAATAGTGACGGGACCCACATCTACTTCTCATGATATCGGAATGACCCTTGTGACAGACGGCTCTCTTATTAAGGTGACTCCCCTATCGATTGCGAACGTTCCACCTCCAATCAGTTTCAGGGAAATCGACATGCCGGAAAATATCAACGACGTGGCCGTGTCTCAATCTAACGAACTGTACGCAGCCGTTTCGTCATCCAGCACTATATTCTTGGCTCACCTCAGATTGGAAGATATGAAAAAGAGCCAGCAGCCGCAGTTGATGAGTGCAATTAACAACTCTGATTTGAAATTGTCTGCTGGCGAATTTGCGAAACAAGTTTCCTTTATCGGCGACGATACGCTCGCGATTTTGTGTGACACTTATACGAGCTCAAGAATAGTCTTGTATGACGTTTCAGTCATCTCTGATCCTCGATTCTTGTTTGCTAATTCTTTGGACATGAAAGCTGTCCTTTTAAAGTCTGATTGCAAGGCTGCGTCGGCAATTGTCGAACAGATAGACGGTTCAGTTTATTCGATTGATCAGAATCGCGAAATGAAATTCTTGACCAGGTTCCCGCAATTATGTCGTGATATCGAAGCTGGATTTGTGGGTGAGGATTCCCCTCAATTGTATGCTTTCGGAATATCCTCAACTGGCAAGCTCTTTGCGAATGAAAACCAAATTTCCAATGCCGTCACCTCCATCAAAGTAACCGACAATCATTTGTTATTCACTAACGTCCACTCTCTGTTGTGTTTTGTTCATCTCAATGCTGCCGAACTAGAATCGTCAAGCTTGACGTTTGAAAAGTCTAGTAACGTCAACGAGCCCAATGAGCGTGTGCGCCAGATTGAACGGGGATCGATCTTGGTGAATGTCATGCCATCGCAGTATGCGGTCGTATTGGAGGCACCAAGAGGAAATATTGAGACGATCTATCCCCGTATCATGGTTGTTTCAGGAGTTCGCAGCTTCATTTCCCTGAAAATGTATAGAGAAGCCTTTGTCGCTTGCCGCACCCATCGCATTGACTTGGACATTTTGCACGATTATGATCCGATTCTGTTTTTCAAGAACATTGATGACTTTGTGGCGAAAGTTGAAAGAGTCGACTACTTGGACTTGTTCGTTTCTTGCTTACATGACGAGGACGTGACATTGACAAAGTATAGGGAAACTTTGAATGAAACATCCACTCATGCCGCCGCGATGGCTTCTTTGTCGTTGAATGAATCTGCTTCAATGCAACCGCCTACACCTCTGTTGAAAAAAATCATAAAGAACAACGATCATATATATAAGGAAAGCCCAAAGATCAACAGGGTTTGCGAGGGCATTCTCACGGTCCTTTTGAAACCCGAAAACCGCGACAAATACTTGCAGACAATTCTCACTGCGTACGCATGCGAGAGGCCCCCCAAATTAGAAGAGGCATTGACATTGGCATCTTCACTTCCAGCAACCGAAATTATGGAAGAAGCCGTGATCCATTTGTGTTTTTTGCAAGATGTCAATTTGTTGTATAACACCGCATTGGGCCTATACAATATCCGGTCATCTCTTTTGATTGCGCAACAGTCACAAAAGGACCCAAAGGAGTACCTTCCATTTCTTCAAAACCTTCTTGACCAGGATGACTTACGTCGCAAGTTTTTGATTGATGACTACTTGAAAAAATACGAAAAGGCTTTGCATTGGCTTTTCGAAATGGGCAGCGATGCCTATGATGAGTATGATCAATATGTGGTCAGCCACGGATTATACAAATGCGCTCTTGTTGAATTCAGGTATGACTCCAAAAGATGCAACCAGCTCTACAGTATCTATGCCGATTATATGCGCGGTCAAAGAATGTACAGCGAAGCAGCAATGGTATACGAGTTCTTGGGAGACATTGACAATGCGTCGGAGAATTATGTCATGGGCAAAAATTGGAAGCAAGCCTTATCTTTACTCCAGGATATTCCGGAAAGATTGATCGAGTGCGCTGAACGATTAGTCAGTGCATTGACGGAAGACCATCGATACTGTGAAGCTGCTAGGATCGAGTATTCGACGTTGGGGAACTTGAATGAGGCGATCAAATTCTTCTGTAAGGGCTATGCATTTGACGAGGCAATTTTACTAGCTCAGAGTGAGCGCAAGCCTGAACTCATTGAGAGCATTGTCGATGTTCAACTTGGCGAGGGATTCTCTACGATCGCAGAGCTTCTCGCAGATTGCAAAGGTCAAATGAACTCTCAATTGCGGAGGTTACGTGAATTGCGGGAAAAGAAACTGCAGGATCCATATGCATTCTATGGGATGCCGGCTGATGACCTTGATGCGCCCGACGACGTCTCAATAGCAGCTTCAGAAACATCAACAGCTCCTTCATTCTTCACAAGGTATACGGGCAAGACATCAGGAACAGCCAAGACGGGCGCTTCCCGCAAGACGGCTAAAAACAAGAAGCGCGAGGAGCGCAAGCGCGCCAAGGGACGCAAGGGCACAATATACGAAGAGGAGTATCTCATCACCTCTGTGGGACGTCTCTTGGATCGCTTGAAGTCGACTCAGCC
Organism: [Candida] argentea; assembly: GCA_030581555.1. NCBI lineage: Eukaryota > Fungi > Ascomycota > Pichiomycetes > Serinales > Debaryomycetaceae > [Candida] argentea. The sequence continues at coordinate 13,857 of JAKTTQ010000285.1, forward strand.
CGACGGTCTCAAGTTGATTGAAGGCCTCGTGAGACGCGGAATGAAAGAACAAGCATATCAGATCCAATCGGTGTGGGGAGAATTATTGCAATTCATAGAGGAGAACGCAGAGGAGATTTATGCAATGTCGGAGCGCGATCGTGAAAGAATAGACGATAACGGTGAAATCTATTTGATTGACGAAATTCCCGTTCCCAAGATCGAACAGTTTCCCAAGAAACTCATGTTAGACTACTGAGGTATGTTTAAATCTACAGAAGAAAAGATTGGCTGCAATAGATCTGTTTTTGGCTGGAGGAGTCGCAGGCTTGTAATGCCAATCTGGTTTGAAAGCTGTTGAAAAGAGCGCCCTGAATATAGCTTTTTTTTGATTGACCATCTCGACATGTGTGTCACATCTCTAGAAGAAACCGGGGGTTTAAATACGGTGATGATTCGCACAACCATGTCTTGTTAGCTTTTATAGGCAAACTTACAAGTTAGCAAACTAGTGCATGTAGTGCTTTTGTTAAGCCATTGCTATTTTCGACTCAATCTCAGTCTTGATAGAGTCTGATGGTGAGTGCACATCACCTATTGCGACAAGGGCTCTTTTCGTAGCATCTGTTGTTGCTTGTTTTCTGCAATTGCTATAGCACATGTATTTGTGGGGAAGATTGATTGCCTCCCCCATGCCGAAATGATCATAGTAGAAGCCATCTTTCAAAAACACACGCACTATAGCCCGTGACTTCAAAGAATAGCGGCCCTTCTCATCATCAAAGTCGTCCGACAACTCCTCATAGTGCATAATAGTCGAAGACCAGCCGTTATACCCAAAGACCTCATTTGCCAAGCCATAAACTTGTCCGGAAGAGAGAGAATCCAGAAGATTCGAGATACGGCGAAATCCCTTTGAATCATTACTATGTTGCATAGTTTCTAGACGCGACCTAAAAGTACCAATTCTCACACGAGACCAATTAGATGTTGACGGACCCGGAGAAGATGTCGGGCATACTTGGTCAGACTCAAACTGCGCCATATCGGGATTGAACTCTACGGTTGAAGGAAGTTTCGCGGTTTCATCGTCTACATCATACTTTGGATCATCGAACAATGTCATTCACCCTCTTATCAGCCTAAACTGTTGCCTTGCGCGGAACGCGTTCGACTTTCATTGCACACCTCGAGTTTTATTTTTCCGCGGTCGAAATCCTGCACACGAGATTATACACAATAAACACCGTGGCACACACTGTCCCCACACCAAACTCCATTGGCAGCCATGAGATTCCCTAATATATTGGGCCAATCAGTCCCCACACAGCTGGTGGAGGAAGCAGTTCCCACGCTATGTAATCGCTTGTCTCATGCATCGTTAGCATCCGATCGACGTTCAGCTATTTTGGGGCTCAAAAGCTTTAGCCGTCAGTATCGTGAGACTGTCGCCGAGTATGGTCTCAGACCGCTCGTCTCAGCTTTGATCAAAGAGCATGCTTCGGCCGATACCGTCAAATCTATCTTGGAGACTCTTTTGATTTTGTTTATTCGCGGCGAGTCAGAGCACGATAATCATACCCGTGGCTGGATCTCTCATCAGTCGCGTATCCAAAATGGAAAATATCCCTCTCCCTTATTGATGGAAGACGTGTCGTTGGATCAATTCTCCCTATGGATAGCAGATGAATTGTCTCAGAATCCTGAGACTATGGTCACCCTCATTGGAATTCTTGGCGAACATGACGACTTTTATATAAAGCTCTATTCCCTACAGATATTGGAATCTTTAGTGGCTACTCGCGCCACCAAAACAAAGGATATCATATTGAGTATCCCAACAGCCATCTCTAACCTTGTCTCACTATTAACAGATCCACATGAACCTGTACGGAACGAGGTAATTTTGCTTTTGATGGCTCTTGTCAATAACAATTTCCAGATCCAAAAACTTGTGGCCTTTGAAAACACTTTCGATACTCTCTTTGATATTATTGATGAAGAGGGAGGCATTAGAGGATCAATCATAGTCCAGGATTGCTTGTCCTTGATCAGCAATTTGTTGCTGTATAATGCCTCAAATCAGAAGTTCTTTTTGGAAACACTGTGCGTGCCCAGACTCGGCAAACTTATCAGCGAACCCGTGGAATTGATTATGGACGACGACTTGGGCGGCGCCTTGGACTTTGTCTGGAATGACCAAAGGACTCAGAATATTATCATCGCCTTGGATATTTGTAGTTCATTCGCGGCGCAGGATAATGAACTCAAGGCTTCAAACCAGACTCTGTTGTTTGGGGTAGGCATACATTTCACGATATTGCGACTAGTCTTTTCTGTCGACTCAGATAACGCTGTTCGCTCAAGCGCACTCTGGGTAATCGCCGACTTGATATCAGGAAACGCCCGAATTCAGGACGAATTCTCTCGAATCGATGTGCCTTATATTGATCCCACGTCGCCATCGCACATCCAGACCTACGCCAACCGTCCGGTATACATGTGTCTTCTCAATTGGTGCTTGTACATCAATTCTGTGCACTTTTTTGATTTGAGAATGGCCGCTGCTCATTGCTTACATGCTTATTTCAAAGACAACCACGAGATCAAAGCTGCATTCACTACGGAACAAATCAAGGCGTTTACATACCCACATGGGCAGCCAAAACCTGAAGGTGATGAAAGCATAAGCGAACCGCCAAAGCCCGACGACCGCACCCCACACGCAAACATCTTTTCCTCTTTGATGGAATATAGTCATAGTATGACCATCAACCCTTACAGAACATGGTTCGCCGCGGTGGTGATGCTATACTTGTTTGAAGACTGTGAGGATTTGAAAGAGACGGTGCGTGTAGTAAAAACGGGAGACGAAAGCACTGGCGAAGAAGTCATGAGCGCCATACCTGCGATATCCGGTTTGCTACTCACGAGTTTGGAGATGGCAGATCACCGGGTAGCGATTGGTTACTTGATGCTTCTCACGGCATGGTTATTTGCCGATTTCGCAGCGGTCAATGATTTCTTGAGCGACGCTTCAGTGACAAATTCTCTTTTGGCATACTTGGCTAATAATGCTACAGACCTGTCATCGGTACTTCATGGAATGATAACCATCCTCTTGGGAGTTGTGTATGAGTTTTCAACTAAGTCTTCCGCCATCCCGCGTTCGGAGTTACATTCATTGCTCCAAAAGGCTTTGGGTCAAGAAAACTATACGTTGAAAGTCAAGCAGTTCAAAGATTCTCCAAACTTCAAGAACTTTGACGAGAATTCAAAAATAATATCTACCAAAGACGAGACCGGTTTGCCGGACGTTTATTTCGATGCGATATATGTCACCTTGATCAAAGAGAATTTTTCCAGGGTCAAAAAATCGCTCTTTCACGATCCACAAAGAGAGCCTCACGGACACGTCACATATGAAATGTTTGAGGAAATGGATGGAAAATTGGCATTGGCTCAAACCGAGCTTGATCTAGCAGCCAAATCCGCTCAAGAGAATGAGCAGCGTTTGACTTCACAAGTCGAGGCTTATGGAAAAGCACAGATTGAGCTCGAGGCGGTCGTCACGAAAGCTCGAGAGGAGAGTGCACAGGCACTAGAAAGACTTGCGGAGGTGAACGAGTCTTATGATTCCACCAAAGCTGAGCTTGAAAAATGCGAGAGAGAGCGCGATGAGTTCCAGAAATTGTCTTCGCAATACTATAAGGAGCTCAAGAATCTCTCAAAGTCATCTCAAGAAACTAGTGGATCTGCCAGTACGATGAAACTGAAGTTTGATGCTGCCGAAGCGGCCAAGAAGAAACTCGAGGATGGAATTAACAAAATGACACGCGAAATGATGCAAATGACAAGAGACAAGACTGAATTGCAGGCGAATATCAAAAAGCTCCAAAGATCCATTGACTCGAATGAAGCCGAGAAATCAGAGACAAAAAGGGTCCATGAGGCCCAAATATCCAACATGAGGTCGGATCTCGAGCGAACGAAAACCAACCTTGCCGCTTTGACCAGCAAGTACGAATCCGTATATCAGATACATGCCGCCGAAAAGCGCGATCTCGAGCAGAAAATCCATGATGCGGAGGGCAATTCAGCGCACTTGATGGATAAATTGAGGGCTGCGGCATCTGCTTTTCAGGATCTCAAACGACGCGCAGAATCTGGAAGTACTGGTCCACCTGCCGAAGGGCATTCGGAAGCTATTGTTCAGAAGGATAGGATCATTGAAGATTTGAAATTGTCTACTCTTAGAGTCGAACAATTACAAAAAGAACTTGAGGCGCTTACCATCGAGAATCAGAGAATAAATGACAAGTTGACAAGTTTAGATGGTAGTTCCATGCGCGCTGAGAAAGTCGAGCGTGGCAACAAGGGAATGGACACACCACCAGAAGCAATCGCGGACTCGCAAAATAAGAATACTTTGCTCAGACAAGAGCTTGCACAGCTCCATGCTAGCACACAGCATGAATCGAAAGAGTCAAAAATAGCACTAGCGAGCAGACAATCGCAGGTAGAAGCGCTCGAAATGCGCCTTGCAGAAGTCGATGCTGAATTGGAAGAATTGAAACAGCGTAACGAATTACTCGAGAATAGCGAAAAGCTTTCCGAGACGAGGGCGAGGGAGCTTGAGGAGGAATTGAACTTCAGGACTCAAACTATCGCGGAGTTGTCAGCCCAGTTGCAAAGACAGAGTACGAATCACGACGCGGAGTCGCAGAAACGCGACTTGGAAAAGTTGAGTGCAGAGCTTGTTTTGGCCAAGTCGCGGGTAGAGGAGCTTGAGCAGGAACTTGAGACATTGCAAGCCGAACTCTCCGAGCTCCACACACAGGGTTCCCATGTTGCAACACGTCAAAAGGAGCTCGAGGCAGAGAATGCAGAATTGAAAGAGCATTTGCATCAATCGGGCAAACAAGTCACCGACCTTACCAGCCATATCAAGAACACCAAGCAAGATGTCGAGGAATCAGCTAGACAACGAGATCTTGCGATCGAACACCGCCAGCGCATTGAAGCCGACTTGAACGGATCGAGAGAAAAAGTTGTGGAGCTCCAAGAGAAGATTGATCAATCCCGTGAGCTTTCCGAGCTGCTCGAATCAAAAGTTTTGTCTCTTACAGCGAATTTGAAAGAGAAGGACCTTGCAACTAAAATGCTTCAAGACGGTGTTGAAGAACTCCAATCAGATAACGAGAAATTGCAAAGCGCATTGCTGGAGGAGATCAAAACGAAACTGGACCTTGAATCCCGCTTGGCTGATTGTCAAAACGAGATTGAGCATTTGCAGTCCTCATCGTACAGTGGGTCTGCTGAGGACTCTAGAAACCTCGAACAGACTCTCGCGCACTACGAAGACAGTAATGAAAACTTGCGTAGTCTCTTGGAAATGCTCAAGGAGGAAGTTGAGCGATGTCACAAAAAGATTGCTACCTTGGAAAAGGATGGTGTTGCCGAACAACGACCATCGAGCGCCAAACAAGAGGAAAATACGAAATTGATTGAGTCGCTCCAAGCACAACTCGAGGAAGCACGCGTGCAACAGAAACTGACGCATGAATCTGTATCGAGATACGAAACGCAGGAAGCGAAGTACAAGGAAGAGATCGAGCAGTTGAGGAGTCAGGTCAAAGAAATCAAGTCTCTGAGTGAACTCCAAATGACTATGCGCGAAGCAGGTGAAGTGACCGAGACAAATCGTGATCACCATCACCAGAGTCAAATTGAGGTCGACTCTATAAGGGAAGCAGAGTTGTTGTGACTCATGAAGATTCAAGGTCCATAGTAAACTCGAATGTTGTCATCACGCATAACTTATCGCATATAAATCGAGTAGCGCCAATTGTAAATTTCCGTCATTCCGGCGTTAACGTCATCGATCTCATAAGGCGATCAGGAAAAATCCCCGATTGGGAGCGATCGCCATTTTTCGTAAGTTCCGCCCATAAGCCGTGAGCCTTAAATCGAGAGTCATGATCCTTCTCATTGACTCGTATGACTCGTTCAGCAACAACCTTGCTTCGCTAGTGGAACAGCATTCTGGGCAGCTGGTTGTGACCATCCGCAATGACTCTTATCTGCGTGACGAGTATGAAGAGTTTGTGACCAAAGTCTTGCCTTTATTTGAGTATCTCGTGATAGGCCCTGGGCCAGGTCACCCTGATAATGAGGAGGACGTCGGCATTATTGGATGGCTTTTTGACAAGTTCAAGAAAAATCTCCAAACAGTGCCAATTCCTATTCTCGGAATCTGCTTAGGGTTTCAGTCCATGTGCAATGCCTTCGGCGGAGAGGTCCAAAGATTAGATGATGTCAAACATGGCCAGATATATAGCATGAAGCTTACAGAGCCATCAGAGCTCTTTTCTCTGGCCACCGCCGATCATGTCTTCGATAGTGTACGGTATCATTCTTTGTACGTTACCTCTTCCAGCAGCGAAATAATGCCTTTAGTATATTGTGAAGAGATTGACGATCAGATTGGCACCAAGAAGATCATGATGGCTGCCAAACACAAACGCCTACCGTTCTATGGCGTGCAGTATCATCCAGAATCGATATGCTCAAAAGAAGGTTCCAATCTTATTGAAAACTTTACAAAAATCGCATCGGACTATAACCACATCCACCGACCACAATCGATTGGAGCCCCTCTTTCAGATGACATGATGCGCGATCATGCGGTGCAAAAGCCATTTTTGGTTCCGAGTGGAAAATTCGAAAGCAACAACTACCAGCATGTTTACATTCAGGGCGTCGAATTACCACCGTCTTACACTGCCACGAACATTTGTGATTATTTGCGCCGAAATGATATCGACTTCCTTCTTTTGAACTCTGCCGCAAAACCTGCACGATGGTCTATTATTGGATTGCCGATCGAAGGACAATCAGTAGTTTTAACGCATTCTACTGATGAACCACACATTTACCACGAGCATGCTACCAAGGGAAGCAAAAATGCGACACACAATATCAATCCTGATGAGACGATATGGAATATTTTGGCAAATAAAATGAAGGACGTTTTTGTCTCCAAGGAGGACTTGGTTCGAGCATCAGGGACTGAAACAGCAAGGGAGCTCCCATTCTACGGCGGTTTCATTGGATTCATTTCGTATGAGGAGGGTCAGCACATCAATTTGCGGAAACTCGGTCCAATATGCTCTGACGGAAACCCCACGCCAGATATGAAGTTTGTGTTTGTTGAAAGGAGCATTGTATATGATCATACGGACGAGAAATGGTTCGTGATATCTATCAATCAACAAGACGATGATCAGGGGTGGATCAATGAGTTTTGCGGTAGTCTCGAAAATGCAGGTACTTGCGGTGAACTCGAGGTCGGTGACGTCCCAGTATCTGTCTCTGACTTGTGTCAGGGCGAGGATTTTATCGAATACGATCTCCCCAGTAAGGAGACATATCGCACTCAATTTGAAATGTGTCAGGAGTCTCTACACGCTGGGGACTCATATGAGCTTTGTCTCACCACTCAACTGAAGATTGCATTGCCAAAATACATCGATTCCTGGGATGTATACAAGATCCTCACATTACACAAGAACCCTGCACCCTTTTCCTGCTTTATGGAGCTTGATGATTGCGCTTTAATTTCTTCATCGCCGGAAAGATTTCTTTCATGTACGGAGACTGCTGATAAGGGTCGCATGATCGAGCTCAGACCGATAAAGGGCACGGTTAAAAACACTGCTGAGATTGGGCTAAAGGAGGCGACCGAGATTCTCAAAACCCCCAAAGAGATTGGCGAGAACTTGATGATCGTCGATCTTATCAGGCACGATTTGTACCAGTTCTGTCAGAGAGTGCATGTGCCTCAGCTAATGAAAGTGGAAGAGTATAAGACGGTTTTCCAACTCGTAAGCGTCATCCAAGGGCTACTTCCTTCTCAAGGCTATCACGGAATTGATGTTCTACAGAGCTCGCTACCACCCGGATCGATGACCGGAGCACCAAAGAAGAGGTCTGTGGAAATACTTCAGGACATAGAGAGCCTTCAAGCAAACGCAATCAAGGGTGGAAGACGCGGAATATACAGTGGGGTAGCTGGGTACTGGTCGGTGACAGACGAGTCGGACTGGTCGGTGATTATACGATCAACGTACCATTATAACAAGGATCGAGAAAATACTGAGGATACAAACTTATGGAGAATCGGTGCAGGAGGCGCAATCACCGTCATGAGCACATTAGAAGGTGAATGGGAAGAAATGCACTTGAAGCTAACTTCGGCCTTGCAAGCATTCTTATAAGTAAACATCCATAACGCAACACTGTAAATATTTAACAAGCAAATTACGCTCACCCTTTCCTGAGGATCATGTGACATCGCGATCGACGACGAAAAAAAAAAGCATGTCGTCAACGACGAACGCCGATTGAAACCTTCTCCCATCTGCCAATGTCATTCTTCGGTTTTGATCCGTCGGGTCCCCCGAATGGTGCGGCTACTTCGCGGAACGCTACCGATCTGTATGATTTCCAGGAAACTTATCAGGGCTTGGGCGAGGGCTATGATAGGGAAGATGCTCTTGACGATGACACGTTTGGATCCGTCAACCCAACGGGCCATGCGAAAGCTCCCCTTGCCCCTCCATCGTATCATGGTGTCCATCCTGTACCTATCAACTCGGCTCCTTCTCAGAATGTCACGTACGCTCAAGCTGCTGGGAATAATGACGATGACTTCATGCAAGAGTTATGGGGCCCGAACGGCGCCCCTCGCCCGACAGCCACTCCGGCCAACCAGCCTGCGCCCCAGAACCAGGTTGATTCTCATTCCAATCGCAAGATCATGTCTTTGGAAGAGATCGAGGCGCTGTTGACGTCAATTGATCAAGCTCAACAACAGCAGCCTCCTCAGCAGTACCCTCAGCAACATTTCCAGTATCCCCCGCCCCAGGCTTATGGGATGCCCGGTATAATGCAACCTGGCCAGGTTCCGCCACAGCTTCAATATGGTGGCTACATGATGGGACCCGGGGCCTATGGTGGAAATTATCTTCCTTTTACAGGAGGACAAATGCCCCCCATGCCTCCGCACTTGCCCACTGGGGCAGCCCCACCACCTTTTCATATGGCAGCTCAGTTGGCGCCTCAATCTGAAATGCAACCGCAATTGCCTCTCCTCAATGATTCTCCTACAACAAAGGCTGCCTCGCCGCCGCTCGTTTCCGATGGGGAAACTGCCACGCCATCTGTCTTAAAACAAAAGGCCGAAGCACCCGTGCATTCTGCCACCAAGCCAAACGACATGTCTCAATTCCCTGTTTTGGGAGCCAAAGGCATGCCATCTGGTCCCAATCATGGTCGCCACCAGGGACCCCCTGCACATCTCGCACGGGAACGCCTCAGTCAGAACGAGCTTTTCCAGCGCAGCGTCGCCGGACACCATGGCTCGCAACGTGACCGCAACCATGATATCGAACGCCTCACACCCGACCAGCAGGAGAAGGTGATGAAGCGACAGGAAAAACTTGGGCGCATAATGAGATACTCCGGGATCATGAATCCTAAGGATAAGGATTTCGTGACGCGGTTCCAATTGTCCCAGATTGTTACCGAGGATCCTTATAACGAGGACTTTTATGCCCAAGTTTTCAAGGTCATTCACCCCAAAGCAACTTCTGGCCATCCCCAAGAGGAGGATCAGCAGCACAATTCGATTGCCCGCGCATACTTGGAGCTGAGCGGACACCGTCTTGGTGGTCGCGATAAGCGCGCGGATCTTGCGTTGCAGCGCATGCAACAGCAAGTTCAAAAGGCGGTTGCTGTGGCGAAAGACAGACCGCGGTTAACGCAATATGCCAAGGAAGGTGCCTTGGGTAAAATCTCCTTGGGTGGGTCCAAAAAGCCCAGACAGCAATTGCAGATTATCAGTAAAGCTGCTGAAAGAGAGCTTGAAAAACAAGAAGCAGACAAGCTTGAAGATGCCATCGATGATTCGGAAGATGTATTGGCGTCTGCGCCTAGTAATTTCAAGAAAAATCGCGGTGTTTCTATTTCAGCACCCCCTCGTTCATCCACCAGCTACACTAAAAGAGATGTGTTGAGCACATTGGAAAACATCATCTCCGAGCTTATGAGCGTGGAAAGTTTATCTCGCACCTCATCAGATGTGGACACGAGCAAGTTATGGGAATCTTTAAAGGTTTTGGAGCTGTCATCGTCATCGGGCGATGCCGAGGCCGAGGTCAACCCTTTTATTCAATGTTTGAACTACAATAAAGCATTGAAGATTTTGCCCCGTTTACTAAAATTCTTGTCAAGAGAACAGGTCTTGACCATTGCCGCCTTGATAATGTCCAACTTGGAGAACTTATCTGTGATAAAGGACGGATCTTATACCACGTATGCCAACCACAAAGTTCCCGAGAAGGTGTTGCAACTTGTCGAGGCATATTCCCAAACATTCACCAAGGTCTTGATGAATGCAGTTCTTGAGTTCAAGTTCAACGAGATCCTTGGTTTATTGGTCATCTTGATTGAGCACAATAATGTCTCGTTTGTATCTACCACCAAGATTGGGTTGACGATTTTGACGACGTTGCTTTCACGAGCAGAACTCATCATAGGCGAGGCCACAATTTCCGCGACCGACCTTCTGGAGTGGCAGTCTTGCTATGACGAGTTGTTTACGTCGATCGAGTCACGCATTGCTGCGATATTCCCACCGCATCCTGAGGATGTTGACGATGGCTCATCGCGCGAAAACTACGTCTGGCAATTTTTGGCCACTTTATCCTTGGGCGGAAAGTTGAGTCATCAGCGAATCATCGTGGATGAGGTCCGCGATGAGATCTTTGGGGTCATGGCGAGAGCAAAGGCAATTGGTAATTCCGATATCAATAATTTGCCCAAGAAACAAAACTTGTTGAATAACCTTAATATGTTCTTGGTGGTAATGGGACTAGTGGCCGACGAGAACGAAATCAAGGAGTTGCAAGGATAAATAGCGAGTTCAGAGTCTATCCCATATCGCTTACCCTCAATTGATTATTGCAAGTGTTTTGAGTCTGCGTGGCTCAAGTAAACTTTGAAATAACACTATCACAAATATGGCGGTGCCACCTCATAACTTTAGAATAAGAGCGAGCTTAATTCGACTTATCAAATTGCTGTTCATAGTCAATAGTTTGCGTCGTAGTTAAGCCATGCAAAGTACGAGCACTTGGCCGCATGAAGAGAAACCCCCGAGAGTGCAATTCCAGGCGAATCCTGAAGCCTGATTCCGAGCAGATTATTATTGGACTGGAGGAGACACTACGCAAACTTTCAAAGTATGTTACGTTGCAGTTTCGCGCGCTTACGAGACTTCCATTTGAGACTATACACCATCAAACATGCGCGTGATCTGATCTTATGAGAGCGATATGCCGTCATTTTCACTGTAGAGGGGCTTTATCTCTCGAAAGGCAGTTGCATTCTGTGACCTGAAACTTCATGATGCTATGAAGAGGCCGATTTCGGGATTGATGGGCCCATTGTGTAGCCGAGGAGATGCGACGCTAAAATGAAGAGGCGCCGATTCTCAATGTGACTTGTCGTTTACGTGCAGACGTCGCAGTGCGCCACGATTTTGTGCTTGAGGTATCAATTTAGTGGCACAAAATAGGTTTACGTTTTAGAGAAAACTATCCGATCAATTTAGTCTTCTTTGTAATTGAGAGCTCACGGAGACAAGAGCGCATCATGAACGAAGCGAGGGTAAACATGTGTTTACCTCATGTTAGCGCAAGTCAAGTGTTATCATTGAAGCGGCTTCTCGGTAAGAGAAACGAAATATCGCGTTGATCATCGCTTAGAGTTTCGATCGTGCAGGGATAAGACATAATTTCAGGCATCTTAATCAAGAAATACCGCTCAATTGTTTAATTAGACAGAAAACAAATGTCATCTTTAAGCGAGGCTTGCGCCACGAGGCGGCCATCTCACGCTCAAATCAAGTCCAGCTAAGGAAGCCATGTATTGTTGAAGGGACAAGCCATAAAGGGGATGAGATTTCTATTCTTTCTTATGACGGATACCTCCTGTCGTCTAAAGAATTTCGCGGGTCTTTTTTAGCGTCGCAATGAAGTAAAATGTTTGAAGGTAACAAGGGAGACACCGAGTCGGTTTGCGCCATGACTGCCTCGATGTATCGAAGGACTTGTGATGTTGTTAGCAGCGCCCTTCGGGGTTTCTTGATGATCGATTTCCTGAGCATTTCTTCAACTTCTGGGTCAAGATTTCAATAAACATGAACACTCTGCAGACACTAAGCACTAAGCGAGAACCGGAATTCGAGCAATTGGAGATGGAGAAAAGCGACTCAAGACCAAGAGCAGCGGAGCCTAATTGCGGGTTCGGACTAGAGATTCAGGCTCCCTGGTGGTCGGGATTACAAGAGGTGGTTGCATTTTTGAGGAAAGACTTTTCGTGAAGAGTTGGATTAAACTTGCGCACATGTAGCATTTTCCATACGTGATGATTGATATTAGCCTTTGCCGCAAGGTGAAAGATGCCCCCTTATTCTACATGAACAGAAATTGCACTTTGACCGAGTCGGTGATACTCTAGCTCCATTCAGTCGTCACCAATGTGGTGGATCGATTTCAATCATTCAAGACTAGAGACAATCGGCGTATAAAAGGCCAAGGACGCGCCATACAATTTCATGGAAAGCATCCTCCTCATCAACTCAAACTATTCAACATGCAACTTTCAATTATCTCTTTCGGCATCGCCTTTGTTTCTCTCGTGTCTGCGCAATCAGAATGGGCAAACTACCCTAGCTTGCCCACCCTTGTGCTTCACAATGGATTTGTGGACAAGCTTTATGACCTGGTTTCGGAGTGTGTACAAGACTGCTTGGTGGAAAACAAGAACGTTGTACTTCGTTGCCCTGAGGCTGACATTGGATGCCGTTGCGTTCTTGCAAAGTACAATGACCCTTGGGCCAAGTGTGTTGCCAACAAGTGTCATGGCGGAGAGGTTACCGATGCCGAGAACGCGGTGAAGGACGTATGCAAGGCCGCCGGAGTCACCACGACTCATGCCGCACACTTTTGGAACGTTGATGCTGCGATCAGAGGCAACTTTGATGACGCCAAGAGCCGAACTTCACCCTTAATCACGGCTTAAAGCTAAGCGGCATTGGTTACCAACAATCATTCGTATCCGTAGTGAAGAGATCTTTCTCGTAGTGCTTTTAGTGGTTGCGCGGCTAGTGCAATAAATATGAAAAAAATGTGTGTTTCGAAATCTAGTGTTTGCATGCCTTAAATCGTGCAAGTACTCACTTTACCCAAGTAATCTGGGCCTCTACAACGATAACTCAATAGAAGCCGCAGCACCAATGGCTCGTCATTTCGAAAAAGACAACTATACCAGTAAAGGCCAATGAATGTCAACATTCATGAAGACCTGCTTACCATTTCTAGCGCTCTCGCCTTTCCACTGTTTCCCCATCCCTCCCCCATATTTCTACAGCTCGCCACTCAATGTGTATTGATTCTACCCAGAAAATCCCATCACTCCCTTCGACTACCCCCCACCATCCTGCGTGCAAGCCAACTTCATTGGCGGCTCACGCCCCTCCGCATTGAGAATATCAGCATTCCATGTATGCAGTATATAACCACCACGGTGCTTCCAGGAGAATCGGATTCAGGGGGAGACGCTAATAATGGATTCTGCGCATGGAAATACAACGATTCAATTGAGAAAGGGAGACATCAAAGGCGAGGCGCTCTTTTGTTTCGCCCGGACTGGAATTTGCAGAGCCTGATTTTTTTTTTTGCAGTTCGCTTTGGAATTGATATCTACTGGCCTATCCTGTTGGCTTGAGATCACTCCATATCAAGGCTACACCAAGTTGGGACTACACTACACCAAGTTGGGACTACACTACACCAAGTTGGGACTACACTAGACCAAGTTGGGACTACACTACACCAAGTTGGGACTACACTACATCAAGTCGAGACTACTCTCGTGATATTCGGTCTTGAATATGGGATCTTCGTCTCCTGATTTGATCCAGGATCTACGGTCCTCTCAGATTCATGGCAACTGCCACCAACATCAACATCAACAACCAACAGCAATAACTCATGGATACCTCCATGGACATATCCACAAACATAGAGACCATACCCACATTCATGGCCACATCCATAATCACGACCACATTTCTGACCACAATCCTGATCACAGTCCTGATCACAATCCTAATCGCAATCATCATCGCAATCATCATCAAGTTCTGCAAACTCATCAAGCAGGCAGTCTCTCTCAGTCTCACATACATGGCTTCACACCTGCTCTTGTCAATCATCATCAGGGCACTGGTGTTAATGATCCAGAGGTCGCTGATCCAATCATTCTAGCTGACTCCATCGAGGCTTGCAATGCTTTTTCGGATTATTGTAAGGATATATTTTGCGATGATTTAGAGGATTGTTTTTATGGGAATTGCCCCGATGAGTCTACCTCTTTTGCAACTCAAACATTATCATCACATAACGCACCTGCTACTCAAACTCATCCTTCGCATGAAAGCCATTCAGCGATAGACAATATTGCCAGCACCCCTCAAGTGTTTCCCGCGACCCTGAAATCAGATTCGCTTGATCCTTGTCGGTTTGACCATCCGTCTACGACGGCTCTTCACCGCAATAGTCTATGCAACACTCAGCTTGAAAAGAGACCAATATTCGAGACTTTGATCCGTAATTTGTCTCAGATCAAACCTAATGGCGAGATTGACAATTCTCTTGAAGAAAATCCTCTTGAAGATTCAGTGACACCCGAGACGAAACGTCAAAAACTTGAACAATCCGACCTCATGATTCACTTTCCTCATCAATGTCATCAATTGAATCCTCTTCCAAGCGTCGAGGAGTCCCATCGAGTCGCGCAGAATCAGTTCGACGATTCGGTAGAAACAATCGGATCGCAGCAACATAATTTACATCAATCCTGCTTCCACACGACCATTCCAAATCCTGACTCGACATATGTGAGCACAGCATCTACTAATAATGCGACGCGTACAGAGCCGGACTTTGACTTTTTCATTCAATTTAACAATTTGAGCCGCAGCTTGGGGATGCGACCATGCTGCGGAAGCACCTCCGCGCTAAATCTCGAAGCTCGTCCGACAACGCATACTCAAGTGACTCGAAAAAGCGAATTGGAGGAAACATTGAGTCCTCCTTACCAGTATAATTGTCAATGGGATCATTGCAATCATAGTGTGGATAATGATACATTCTTGAAGCATCTTATGGGGCTGCATATTGAAACTCAATCGTATCAAAAACATTCAATTGACAATCCCCCCTCGGTAGATCCAAAGAGAATGCATTACCAGTGTGAATGGAATGATTGCGACTTTTTCGATGACGACTTCGATTCTTTGCTCAATCATTTACAGGTGCACAAAAACCAATCTGCGGGAATATCATCTACGGCTCCCCATCTAGAAAATCAAAACTGTTGTCCACACCATCATCACAACCAATCCGGTGCGTATGCTCTAACTCCGACCTCTACTATCAAATCTTCAGCACTGTCGCCGATTTCTTATCGATCGATCTCTCAGCAGCAACTGCCTCTGCACAATAATGTGAATATCGTGTCCATGGAAATTGTGCCCAAAAACAAAAGCGTATGCAACACCATTACAGATGTTCCTCCTGCTACTGAATTCAGCGCCGCAACCTCGGCATCAGCATTAGAATGCCAATGGGAAATAGGTTCTCTACCTAATGGAGAGCACCAAGTCTGTGGAATGAGATGCAACTCGGCAGAGGAATTGCAACAGCATCTTATTAAAGATCACATTGGGTCCGGCAAGTCAAGCTATACCTGTTGCTGGGTCGGATGTGATCGACACAACGGTAAGACATTCGCTCAGCGCCAAAAAATTTACAGACACATACATGTCCATACGAACTACAAGCCATGTACTTGTTCTGAATGCGGCGCCAAGTTTGCGGTCGAATCCACCTTGAGACAACATATGCGGGTGCACCTGGGTGAGAAGCCATTTGTGTGTTCGATCTGCGACAAAACATTTTCCACAAGCTCCTCTTTATCCATTCACTTGCGCGTGCACACCGGTGAGAAGCCATTAGAGTGTAAATGGCCAGGATGCAAAAAGAGATTTAGCGAGAGCTCCAACTTGACGAAACACATGCGGACACATTGTAAATTATTCAAGTGTGAGACGTGCGGCGAGGAATTTGACCGGAAAACCCAATATAGTAAACACATGAAGGATCATGCGAGAAATGCAGAGGAAAGCCAGATTACTCAATTTAGCCTTGATTCCAAAAAGAAGCTCTTAACGGCGGTGTGAGTAAAAGAACTTTGTGAAAGTGCTTCAGCAGTTCTGAACTATTTTGAATATCATAAAACAATAGGTGTGTGTACAAATCAGAGACAGATAATCAAACCCAATGTAATAACTAAGGCTAATGCAGGCAAGCATGACGCGAGGCTCCACGAATTCTTCGAATTTTTTCGATTCAGGTCCTTGATAATCTCCGATTTTTGCCAAGTAAAATTTAGATAGTATATAGCTAGATAACCCGCGAATACAAATTACATGGTCAAAATTGAAACCCGTCTCTTGTAGCTCTTGACTCTTCACATCATTCACAAAACCTACTTCTCAGCAAGTACTTCATTTCATGAGAGTAGAATCATTGCTGGCCTTACAATTCTAACAAACACTTTGATTATCAAGATATACATCTAAAATGGTTCTTCTCTGCTCAGATTCATTCAAGCGAACGCCACAAAAAAGAAGGCACCGGCGAATAAAGCGCTGATCGTAAATTTGGAAGCACCGCCTTCAAACACTTCAAACGTTGGCTTTGCACCAAGCGCAATGACGTTGGACTTGATTCCAGTTGATGTCGATTTGGGGCGGATAGTAGCCGTCGTAGATTGGTCGGCAAGACAGGTGTCCACCTTCCCATTGATGGTGCACATGTTGGTTGGAGTTGCTCTCACAATCACATAGCTTGTGACTTGGATGGTGGTGTCGATATCAGATGAAGGGGCGTAAGCATCGTGGACACCAGCATGCTTCTTCGTGGCACCAGGCAATTCGCCATGCTGGGGTTGAGCAGCTCGGGCGGAACGGGTGCCATGTTGATCGGGCGAAGCATCCAAATCGCCTCCAAGTGGCTTCGCACTTCTGGTCGCAACAGGGCTCTTCCTCTTGGGTGCGTGGGTGTGTTCATCGTCATCTGTCGCTAAACGGTCTACCGTCGTCGTGACAGGCTCAATCTCATTTGCTGGACAATCTCCTTGGAGGCACCTGTAACTCCGCTCCTCTTGAGGCTGGCAAGCAACGCAATCACGCGGTCTCGATGCACAAATCTCAATTTGAATTACGTATGTGTTGGTGGCTGTGGCCAAGTGACACGCTCCATTGCTTTCGCATTGTTTCATGGTGGAGGTGGCGAGGCGTGTTTCCGTGGTCGTCCGAGTGGTATCCGTGGTCGTCTGAGTAGTTTCCGTTGTCGTCCCAGTATTTTCCGTTGTC
The DNA here is from genome assembly GCA_030581555.1 of [Candida] argentea. Taxonomy (NCBI): domain Eukaryota; kingdom Fungi; phylum Ascomycota; class Pichiomycetes; order Serinales; family Debaryomycetaceae; species [Candida] argentea. The sequence continues at coordinate 31,405 of JAKTTQ010000285.1, forward strand.
GTCCCGGTATTTTCCGCCGTCGTCACTTTCTGCAGTGTGCTGAGTTGGCTTCCGCTACTCTCAATTGAGGTTACGGACGTATTCGTCATTGGTCCTGCAACATTGCTTGCATCAGTAGAGATGGTCAAGCTTTTGGCAAGCGGCGAGACCTCATTGGTCATTGCTGTGCTCTCCGAGGCCTTTTTCTCCTCGTACTCTCGCAACAACTTTTCGGCTTCATCCAAATACGCCAAAGAGCCAGTGCTAAATTTCAGATATTTTGCCTCGGCTCTTTCCATTGCAAGAACAACATTATCGATGTCTCTGGGCTCAGCATCGACAAGGTTCAACTCTATTTTGAAGCCGAGTCCCAGTGCGGCTTTCCAATTCAGTGCTGTAAACGCGAGCTTGGAGGTGGGCACCCGATTTGAACGAGTCCCGTACAAATTCAAAAACACGGCTTTGATGTTAAGATCGGGCTCATGCAACAACGTAATTTGATCGTGGGGGCCATTACGATGAACTGTTACAATAGGGTTGATCTTGCTATTTGTCTTTTGCAATTGACGTGTGTCTTCGATCAATTTCTTGATGTTGTCATCGGTCATGGTCTTACCAGTCAAAAAGCCATCAACAGGAAACACCAACAGTGTGGAGTCGAGGTCCAAAAAGTGGTCGGCGAGGTGTTGAGCAAGATCCAATCCGGATTTCTCGAGTGCAGGCTCCGGATAATTTACTTCAAGAAGAACCTTGATAGGATTGTTCCGACAAATGCTTAATGCGTCCGTTAACTCGGCACACTTCAATTGACCAGCAATGCCGTTACAGTTATTGCCAAAATTGACGATAACTTTTTCCCCAAATGTGACGCCCAGCAAGACAATGTAATTGTCCTCTGAAGTCTTGCAATACTCTGCAAGCTCATGAATATTCGTTTCGTTCCAATGACTCGAGTGGGAGGGGATCCCGTCACGTCTGCGTGCGTTAGCTGCGGAGAAAAGACTGGAAATAAAGAGTGAGGTAGCGAACGTGGATGAGAACATCATTGTGATTTGAATGTGATAGATGCGAAAGAAATAGGCGGGCGAAGAGGTCCCTTAATAGTGCGGGCTCAAACACGGCCGTGATTCGTTTCTCCCATCACGGCGCCGTCTCGGCTACTTCAGCCCAACATTTTAGAACAACTTCAAAACAGTCACGGTCGCGCGATCCTCATTGGGAAAACGTGGAAAGTTCGAGATAAAGACTAAACTTTAACTTCTATTTGATCTTTGATCCGTGTCTGGGTTGGGTAGCACTCGAAACCATACCATAACTTGCAATACCGATTCGGTCCGACCACGCCAGATCCTGCTTCGCGCCTGCACTTTGAAACGATTAAGGTTTGCGATATTATGATAGCACCTCAATGTGGTCATGTACTGCGAAAAGCACATGGTTATACACACCGCACGAAGCGCAAAGGCTCACGAAGAGAGGCATGCCATTATTTGTCAACACGAAACTTGATCGCCTATGAAAATAGTCATATCTGCCGACCCCTTTTCGCCAAGGGAACTCCCAGATCCAGTGATTTTTCGATAGCATGAGTAAATCTTATGTATTGAAATGGTCGAAAAATCTCGCGTCATGATGCCTCTCGCCAGATGCAGCCAAGTACGGAATGGGCTCGTGTAATGGATCTCTTCACGAAGGGTGCGCTATGTTTCAGGCGAACGAATCGTGGCTGGACGAGGATCATCACCTCACAAAACTCACCGATGTTGAGACCGAATCACATGAAATGACGAGTTCCATTCACGTGGTGAGATGAAGATCTCGGTAGAATCGCTCTGGTGAGATTGAGACGGTCACCTCTACGAGGATTTCTTCTTGGCAAGGTTTTCCCAATGTTGTTCGACGCTACCCTCGGTCTCGATAATAGGAATTAAACATCGACCGCTAAGCGCCTCCTCCGATAATTCTCAGGCTTCATACAAAGACTCAGGTCGTCTTCTTCCACAATTCACCTGCTATGCTCTCGTATAAGATGCGTTCGTATAAAGATTTTTTAGAAGAAGCCTATCCACAAATCGACAGATAGCGCTCAATTCCACATGCAGCTGCCGTAACCAAACACTGGCATACAGTTTGTTTCTTTGCAAGGGTTCAAAGGCAATCCCCATCGCTCTCGTTCCTGAGTAAGCTGACTCGGAAGCGCGTTTCTTGGAGTTCTACCTCACGCCCCGACCCTTCAACAGTGCCACATTCCCCTTCGATCGTGGTTCGTATGTCTCTAGAGAAGGTGACGCGATATTGAAAGGAGTTGGTATGGCAACACTGATAGGATCTCCATATTCGGGAGTGAACACGGGGATGTAAAAGTAGGATCACAGCCACGCATGTAATATCTGAGAATGGGTCGCTTCCTAAGATATGTAACTCCAATCACATTTTCTATAGCGGCTTTCTTCATCAGAAAGATGCCATTGATAGACTGAAGTGTATGGAATCTGGAGCATCTTCTTATTAGGCATCTCATTGGATACTAGTTCAATTATGATTCGAAGGCTTTTCTCAATGGGTGTTTGCGTTTGGCGAGCACGGGCACCCTCGGTTACTTTTCACATACCGCCGAGCTTTGCTAGCTCTGTTGTTATTGTGTTCAGTGAGGTTATAGACCTCCCCTCTCTTCATCTTAGCACAATGATGGTACTGTGAGCGCCAAAAGGCTGGTGCTCCATGAACAGAATAGTATTTGCCACTATGTGTTGAGCTTCTTCATCGGATTTCCACCATTTACATTCATGATTGAATTTTATTTCTGGAATGACAATTATCTCGGGATCAAACACGGGCCCGTTTACAAGTCTCGGGACCTACTTGCCTCCCAACTCAGGCTTTGGACACCCCGGTCGCCACTTTCGCCACTCGAAATCAAATCTTATGAGTGGAAGGAGATTGAAGGCGACCCGAAGACTTTCTTCTCAATATAGCTTCCATATCCGGCTTCAGGGTGATCTGCGCATCGAATCCACGAATGGTAATACGTTGTGGAGCTTCAGAAAAAATCGAATTCTGCTCTTCGAAGAATACCGTGAATAAACTCAATCCATCGTACCAATAGATTTGGCCTTCTTCTTCATGATTTTGAATGGGGCAAAAAAGTGAGATCGTTTCTGACTAGGCTGAAGAATGAACTTGTTCTTCTTCCGAACAGTTCAATCGCCCATGGTAAATTACGTCTCACGCTTTGCGCTAAACAGTTCGTCAAGGCCCACCTCTTGTTGGATTCGGTGGAGTTCCAAACATTACAAAAATTTCTGATTCTATTGTTCGACGTGCCGACTTCATATGGGTAGATTGGTTACTATCTCGCCTGGCTTCAAGCGTTCAACTGCGCGATATATTTAGAATGTCGCGTAGAGTTTTGCAGCTGGTAATACGACGGCTCCAGGAATCGAATATTGGTCTATGTTCACAATATTTGGCCGCTCATGTTACAACATGCTCAAAGCTATCGGGACCAATATAATAACAGAGGTACCTCTCCCGTCCATGACTCTGCAATGTCGCCAAGTCGAGAGTACTCCGAATCAAATCCCCGCTGTACACTAGTGAACTATCAGCGAGGGTTATTTTATTTCAAATGTTACGTTGATTGCTTTCTTACATATTGGGGTGATGGCAAAATTTCTGTTGAGCCGAAATCTGATCAAGAAGCAGTCAAACTTCATGAAGATGTTGATGAAAACAGTACCTTTTGAAGACAACGTTGTCAGCGCTAGTTACCATCGACGGTCGCCGTCTGAAACCCTCCTACAATGAAAGAGGAAAACTCGCCGAGTACTATGTTCCTCTTTGATGACATTTATGAGCAATGGTGAGCAAAATGACGGGGCAAAGCAGAAGATTTCATATCGATACTGAAGTGTCGGCAGCTTGAAGCGTAAAGACAACATTTGATGACGGTCTAAATTGGCTCGATGGAACTCCGCTTCATATCAGTCAAAAGGCGGGTCTGACTCAAGAACGAACAGATTGAGCGTCGGCAATACCCAAGATGTGGTGAACTCGAGACAATGATTATACTTAAGCGTGGCTTGAAATGACCTCTGTATCATTGCCTCGAGTCAATCAATCTGAGTGATCTCTCAGAAATGCCGTTTCCCCGTACCGGATACTTTCTCGACATCTTGAGACATATATTCGATGGCAATCTGAGTCACCGGCCCATGCACCAGACTGCATGGGACACTCCGCGGAAATTTCGAATCAAGGGACTTCAACATGGAAACATATGCCAAGACGTTTTTTGGACTCAAAATTTTTTAGATCTTTGAATGCGACGACGCGCACAATGTTGAAGTAGTCGGTGGTAGCAAATCCTCAGGGAAGACACCTCGAACACAACTCCATAGTTCTCGCATCCGCTGCTATTCTTCACGATAGATTTCAAATCATTATGCTGCTTTAAATCGCCGCCACCCACTTCGCGATTATCCAGCATACGGTGTTCTCAGTCATGATATTATTTATTTGCAAAATTGAAGTATATATATCCAGCTGTAATCGCTTGAACGACAGTGGCGAGAAATCCGATGTGTTGTAATATGCCGTTCTCAAGAGAATCTGCAGGAGCAGTGGTAGCGCGGGAAGAAGAAGAGGAGGACATTCATTGTCGATTAGTCTATCAAAGTCTCCTTAAACTTCGGAACCTCTAACTCTATTTATACTCTTTCTGTCGCTCTAGCGGGCGTGTCCTAGTACCAGTGTCGCCACTGCAAGCCATCGGTCATTACTGACTTGTCGCCAAGGAAACGCCGTTGCGGATTCCTCGTTAAGGAAGTGCCGTTGCGGATTCTTCGTCAAACAAAGTGCCGTTGCTGGTTCCTCGTCAAGTGTGTTCTGATATGAAGTCAGGTATCCAGGGATCGCCACCCCACTTCAGGATAACCTGCATAGCGTGTGCGATCTAGACCGTGTCATATCACAACCCGATGTTCAACTTTTTGCACAACCTTTCAATAAGCCTGCGATCGAAGGTTTCACAGCACGTATTGCCGAGGATACGCTTTGGAATGATCAACTCTACATTCTAATTTAGGAGACACATGAACAAATACTGGAACAAATACACTGGAACACAATTAAACAACTAGATTTACACCAAGGCAAGGATTAGTGCGCCTACAGCCAAAAGGCTGTAACTAGACTTCGCAGCCATCCCCGTGAAGTTTTCGATGGAGTTAACTGGCTTGCTCGCCACATTACTATGAGAATTTGGCTTGGGAACGAGTGTCTGGGAAGGAATGATGCCAGACGCTTTGGAAAGAGGCGCATTGGCAACGACAATAGCTGGACTAGGGGTCGGCGCACCAGTCTGGGACATGTGACGGTGGGGTTGACCCAGCTTATCGGACGAGACGCGGGGGCGGCTCAAACCTGAGGAAGGGCCCATTGAGTTTCCAAGACTTTCAGGCAACATGTCGTGATGCTCACGATTTCCACCAACCATCCTTTCGGGCAGCATATCGTGGTGGTCATGATCCAAAGAGGGTGCTCGCAGGTCAGATTGAACAATTTTAGCAGCCGGAGGCTTCGAAGATTCAACCAACAAAGGGATCGCAGTTGTGCGGCAAGTCTGATCCTCGCACGCAGTCAATATAATGGTTTTGATGGGAGCGGATTTAGTGGGCTGAGCTTCGACGCTCCATCCTTCACCTGCCACAGCAGATCTACCAACTCGGGTGACCGGAGTACCGAAATCACGAGTCACCAGAGAAACCTTGTCCTGTGGGCATTCACCCTCAAGGCATTTATAAAATCTAGTCTCCTTTGGCTGGCACACAACGCAATCGGTGGGGATACTGACACATAACTCAACCCTGACGACAAATGATGCGGTGGAAGTAGCCATCTCGCAAGTGGAATTGTCATCACAAGTCTTTGAAGAAACGGTAGTGGTATGTGTCTCAGTGGTGGTCGAGGTGCGGATGGGGATTGTCACCTGCATCGAAACAAAAGGAATTTTGTTTGGGTGAACAGTCGAGGTTATGGCGCCGGTATGAGCAGTGGTCTCGGAGTCAGCATACGCGGTAGACTTGGTTTCAGATTCGACGGCGACTTTGGGTTCAGAAACGACGGCGACTTTGGGTTCAGGAACGACGGCCACTTTGGGTTCAGGAACGACGGCGACTTTGGGTTCAGGAACGACGGCGACTTTAGATTCAGTCTCAATGGCGACTTGCGACAAAGAGCTAACTCTAGTTGGCAAGACGAGTGACTCAGTGACCAGTTCGGTTTTAACCTCAGAATGATATTCAGATCCATCTGCACCGATAGCCTTCGCACTAGGATCGACAAAATTTCCCGGGATGAGCTGCGGAGAAATGAGGGGAGGGTTAACTGTGACGACCGGTCGGGTGTCCGTTGTCAAAATATCAGCGATGTCTTCAGGGGCCAAAACAGGCAGTACAAATTGCAGAAACCCTCGCAGACCTTCCTCAGTGGTAGTTCCATCCTCGATGAGCTCCACACCTTTGATGAGATCGATCACCCGCTCATCGTTCGGTGATCTACGGCGCGTAGACAAAATGTCCACAACTAAGCCTGGGGGTGCCCATTCCTTGAGTTCTTTAGCCGAGATCTGTCCCTGGAAATTGAGTTTAATTTCCGATGCAAATTCGAGAAGTGGCTGTTCAAAAGAGGAAGCGATAACCACAATTCTCGGTTCATCCCAATCAGTACTCAAGACGTCTGAGATCTTTTCCTCGGCGTTGGCATCGTCATTCTTGATATATATTCCATTGAATTCAATATTTTTCACAGACTCGCGAGAGACATAGTATTTGAAGCTTGGTACAGATTCAGCATCGATGTATAAATCGCCCTTTGTTACTTCGCATTTCCGCAAGGCTTCGGCAAGTTTTGAGCAGCCATCTTCGAAACAATCATCATTGCGGAACAGCACGATGAGCCGTGAATCTGATTCGACTGCGCAATGTTTGCTGATACCATCGATGTCTTTACTGAGAAAGTAAATAGAAGCGGGAGAATTATCACTGGCACTGACGATCCATGTCAAAAAAAATTGAACAGCAGCGATTGAAGAAAAGAGCGTTATGGACGAAAACATCGGTGCGTGATAATCAAAAACCAGAGAAAGAACATAAGGCAGACAGGCCTATATATACCCTTGAGCAGACCCTGGTGACTCCTGACCATCTGCAAGTACAGATGGCATCTAGACGCAATCGAAAAAACGGAGGAGCCGATGTTACCGAATGCGTCCAGTGAGCGCGCGCTCAAAGTCAAATTTATAGCTTGGGAGTTGGCTCGCCCAAATCGGCAGTGTCCGAGAAGAGCGTGTTGTTTTGATGCAACAAAAGTGTGATTTGCCTTCTCAAAAAGAATACGATTCGAGCCCGTGGAAACAAGAAACTGAGGCTTCTGCGAGCCACCAAAAAAGCAGACTCATCTACGAGAGTCACCAGAAAGCTGGTGTATCATGCCATGAGCGAATTGGATCCGAATCCTAACGATGATTTCCACAATAAAGGACGGTGATTTGATGCCTGCAAATAGTTACCCAAACACGCACTAATGCGGCTCTCCCATTTGCGAATAACAAGATTAAAGTTTTGTAGCAAGCGCTGAAATGATCAATCTGGTTTCGACATTTTGTAAAAAATCTTGGCCCTTCATAGATTGTTCTCAGATGAATCTTATCCGACATTTCCCAAATGGGATCCTGGAAGCTTAAGTCGTGGTGTTAAGCCACGGTTCGAAAAATGCGCTCGAGACGATCAAAAAAAGGCTAATTTCAAATCAGATTTGGCGTCTAGCAATTACTTTAACGGGCCATGAACTAAAGTCAAAGAGCGCCGTAGCGATGATCCCTGCTCATTCACACCTGTTGCCTCCCCCTCATGTGATGCACGAAACATGAAGAATTCTTGAATCCAATACGCCGTCAAAACCTACCGAGATCCATGCTTTTCTCTGAAGACACCTGAACGCCTGTTACCAGCCCCCTTTACGCCTGGCTGTAAATCGATCCCACAATTCACTAATTTTGAATT
>JAKTTQ010000286.1:0-39157 GCA_030581555.1 [Candida] argentea
TGTCCCTCGTCCGGCAAAATGGGATCACAGGCATCACCAGGCCAAATCATATATTTTGTGCAAAGGGTATCGCCCAATATGGGACTGAACGCAGCATAGCGAGCCCGTCTCTCATATAATTCCTCAACGCCACTGCCATCAGTATAGTTATACGAAATCACAGAGTCGATGGGGAAAAAAGTCTCTGCTGGCCCACTAATTGGATAATCGAACTCCGGGGCAAATGCGTGTGGGGTAGAAGACGTAACAGAGCGATGTACACTGCGAGGTAACACCAAGTAATAGACCACTGAGACTGCAAAAATAATACATCCAAAACAGTAAAGCGCTCTGAGGCTTGATCTCATGTTCTGGGTCATAAGGACATGCGCAACTAGATTATATGAATGCCCCCACACAAGCGTCACAATATACATTGATCTCAAGCGTGGTATCCCGGTATCGCCCCCCGTCACGTGAACGTCCGACTTGCGATTTCTGTTTTTCGCCGCCACAAAGCCAAATCGGTTTCTACTGTTGAGACATTGTGACATGTCGTATGAGTAAAGTTCTAAAAGGCTCTATATTTAACTAAAAGACATCTCCAAGGCGTAAGCGTGGGGCAATATTCATGGATATTAATTCCTGGAAAAGAAGCTTGGCGGCATACGGGATGGTCATTTTGATAATGAACTCAGAGCTTCGACAGGTGGTGCACCAGGAGTTGTATCCCATCAATCCACACTGATTGCAAATATCCACATCGAACGCATCTGAACTAAGCATCAACCTTTCGAATAAAAGTTGCGAGGCTCCGTACGCAATCACACAGTCTCTTTCCATCTCTCCCAATCTCAACCCACCATCTCGCGATCTACCCTCAGTGGGCTGTCTCGTAAGCACCGCTCGGGGTCCTCGTGCTCGCGCATGCATCTTGTCCAATACCATATGTTTCAACTTTTGATAGTAAATGGGCCCAAAGAATATATACGCTTGTAAGCATTCGCCCGTGATTCCAGAATATAACATGTCCTTCCCAGAGTAACTGAACCCCTTATCGACTAAAATCTTGGACATATCTTCCAACTTGGATCCGCCAAAGCACGTTCCGTATTCCAACAGTCCGTTCAACACGCCGGCTTTCCCCGATATCAATTCAATCATTTTCCCAACCGTCATTCTAGAGGGGAATCCATGGGGGTTCATAATAATATCGGGCGAGATACCATCATCATTAAAGGGTAAATCCTCTTGTTGTACGATGATTCCGCAAACACCCTTTTGTCCGTGCCGAGACGAGAATTTGTCACCCAACTCGGGACGTCGTGTTTGTCTGAGCAAAACCTTGATCAATGCTTGATCATTGTCGCTTACAGACATCATTACCTGGTCGACATAAGATGGCTCTGGCGCCCTATAGTATGCAGGTGTCTCTCTATGGCTTTCTGCGCCCTCTACCGCCTCCGGCTGGCCAAGGACGGACTCACCCGCATTGATGGGAACACATTTGTTGACGTAGATCTGGCCATTTTCGACCCTAGCACCAATCTCACCCAATCCATCGGGCCCCAACGACTTGTGCGGGAAAATGGGGTTCCCTTCATCGTCAACACGCATACCAGATACAATATCTTTGGTATGGTTCGGGTACCGCTTCAAATGAGTGGTGGTTTTGCGGACCGTTTGACACCGGCCGAATCCACGGTCGATGGAAGCCTTGTTCAACACCAAGGCATCCTCGATGTCGTAACCGGAATATGACATAACCGCGACAGTCGCGTTTTGGCCTGCTGGCAATTTATCGTACTGAATCAAATCAAGCGTCTTGGTCTTTACCATAGGCTGCTGTGGATAGACCATAAAGTAGAGGAGCGTGTCGATTCTGCGGAATTGATTATAAGCGATAACACCGATCGCTTGTTTTCCCATTGCACATTGATAAGTATTTCTGGGGGATTGATTGTGGTGCGGGTAGGGGATCAATCCGGCAACGGCGCCCAAGACCGTGAAAACCTCGATCTCAAGATGTGTAAATGAATGGGTTGAAGACTTCAAGTTTTGTTCAGATAACGCAATCAACAGATCGTTCTCCTCGTTGACGTCCAAGTACTCGACCAATCCGCGATCCAAGAAATCGTCGAATCCCCACTCGCCCGCTAACAACTTTTTCAAATGCTTAGCAGTTACGCGAGGCTTATTGTCCTCGACAATAATTAATGGCCGACAAATGCGGCCACCATCAGTAGCAATGTGTACGGCGGTTTGATGCAGGTTGGCATAGATAGAAATGAACTCTGAGATTTTGCCGCTACGTCTCAAGCGACGGAAGTCAGTGACGAACTTGGTGGGGAATCGCGTGGTTCCGATTAATGTACCGTTCAAATACACGCCATAGTTTCCAGGAGAGTGCAACGTTGCCGAATCGATCTCCAAATAATGTTCACAACCCAATGCATAACACAATTTGCGAACAGGATCCTCTTCATCATCGGTGGTGATATGTGTCATTAACGCCAAGTTCTTGACCAAACCACACGCTTCACCTTCAGGCGTATCGGAAGTACACAACATACCGAATTGAGAGGGTTGTAAAGCTCTAGGGCCTGAGACTTTTCTCGATTTCTCGAATTGAGATGATATACGCGTCATCATTCCCAAGGCAGATATGTATGATAAGCGGGATAAAACATGGGTAACTCCGGCTCTTTCCATCTTGAAACGCTTCAAAGACCAATTACCAGTAGATATGGCTCGGTTCATGCCTTGGGTGATGTTGTTGGAGTGAATGTTGATCGATAACAACGCATCGAATTCGGAGGTTCTGCTGGGCTTCTTCAAGATCTTATCGATGTTAGCCTTGAAATCGGAGTTGAACTTTTTGAATAAATCTTCAAATAAGAGCGACATCAACTGGCCCGCAAGCTCCAACCTCTTATTTCCCACATAATCTCTATCGTCGACCATCTTGGGATTGTGCATGGTCATGACCACGCGTCTAGCCATCATGGCTATATATAATGCCTTTTCGCGGAATTGCAAATCAACAACCGTCAAATGCGCAACAATGGTGGTGGCTATAGCCTCGACACCTTCTTGCAACTGACTTAATTTGGCTGCACCTGCACGACGAACGGTCTTGACACGTCTACCCAAGTAGTAAAGCGCCTGTTGTTGTGAAAAGACTTCCAATTTGGCTGCCTCCTCGAAGTTGACCACGAAGAGATCTTGGAAATTGGGGTCGTTGCCGCAAATGAGTTGCATGATTTCCAAGTCGGAAGTTATGCCTGCTGCCTTCAAAATGATGACGATCGGGACATCTTCGCTAATAGAATTGTGCTTCAAGTAAATCTTGCCGTTCTTGGTGATGACATACGTCTTGGACTTGCGCTCATGTGTGGACGACGTGACTGATGCCTGGACGATTCCTTTCTTCTCATCTGCTTCAACAATAATTCTATTCTTCGATAACTGTTCCTGGATCAACATGACCTTCTCAGTACCATTGACAACAAAGTATCCACCGGGATCAATAGGACACTCATCGAACCGAGCCATCTGAGATTCAGTGAGACCATCCAATAGACACTTGTTGGAGCGTAACATAACAGGCATTCTTCCAATCTCCAAGTCCTTGTGCATGATAATCTTGCGACCACGAGTATACTCGACGTCGACATAGACAGGAGCAGAATAGGTAAGATCTCTCAACCGACACTCATGAGGAGGCAAAATGACTTCTTTGGTGCCAGGCGCCGAAGTAGATTTGTGACCAACGCGAATATCCAAGTACTTCAAGTAAAACTCTGGATCAACGTCCGATAAAACCAACTCATTTGCGGCGATGATCTTTTTCAAATCAACATCCACAAAGTAATTGAAAGAGTCTAAGTGCTGCTTGACTAGACCTTTGACCTTCAAGAAAGCTGGTAACAAGTTCCATTTGTCTTTGACGGTATTGATCTCATCGGTCATTGATTTGCCCTTATATTCCAGTTTCAAAAGCTCTTGGAAAGCCTCATCATGACCCTGATCCAGACCATTCGATGGAATCTTTGAAGGACTCATCTCACCGACTCAAACACGTCTACTTACCCACGCACAGTGATCGTGCGAATCTGCTGGAGATCAGAAAATTGCAGTGCCCTTCTCAAAAATCTATATTTTTTTGCCTGCACACAAAAAGGCACTGGCTTACAGTGACGTTGTGATGGAGTGACTATATACAGGCAACGGCCCCGGCCTTCGTAGTGGAGAGCTCAAAGCTTGGAGTTACCCCTGGTCCGATCAGATCTGATCTTGTCTTGTCTGGCGTAGTCTTATCTTGTCTCATTAGTGAGAGATGTCGTCTAGCAATCTATTCAAATCGACTGTGATTGAGTATCTTGAGGGTCTTCCTCTGCCGATTCAGTCTCAGTTATATCAGGCTCCAGCAACTTGCTTATCGATATATCGGATCCTTCCTCCATTAGCAAAGTTTTATATCATGTCCATGTTATTCAATGAAAAACCAATGGCTTTGAGAGACGTCGAGAAATGGTGTAAATCCACTGCCACAAAATTACAATTCGAGTCTCTTAAACGTTTGAAGGCTCTTCATTTGATCGATGAGGACTCGACCGGCTCCCATATTAGGTTGCACCCGACATTTCGCCAGAATTTCCGCGATTGTCTCACTGGTTCTCAGACCCCTGATGCCTTTGGCAATTTAAGTGCCAGCTCTGATCCCAATATAAATATACCGTTCTTGGATTCGTTTGCCTCTCAAAAGTGGGAAACTATATTGCATTTTATGGTGGGAACAGATTCAACACAAAATCCATCATCTTCGGTCCTTAGTTTGCTCCGTCAGGGCGGACTTATGGAGGGTCTGGGTAACCGAGCTCACGGCCTCAAAATCACAAATATCGGTTTCCAATTCTTGCTACAGGATGTCAATGCTCAGATCTGGACTCTTCTACTTCAATACTTGAACTTGACCCAGGATTTGAGTATGGACCCCGTCGACGTGTTGAATTTCATCTTCATCCTTGGCTCATTGGAGTTAGGGAAAAGTTATACAGTGGCGAGTCTTTCCAAGACTCAGCTCCGAATGTTAGATGACTTGAAAGATATTGGGTTGGTGTATAGACGCCTGGACGCTTCCGACCTGTTTTACCCAACACGTTTAGCCACCACACTCACCTCGGACTCCGCCGCCATAAAAAGTGCATCCATGGCTGTTGATCAGGCATTGGAAACGGCCACTGAAGAGACAGGCGCTTCTTCCACCGTGGCCTCCAACCAAAATACCGTCATAATCGAGACAAATTTCAAGGTATATGCATACACGAACTCTCCCTTAGAAATTGCCATTTTGAATTTGTTTGTGCAACTCAAAACCCGTTTTGCCAATATGGTCTGTGGTCAAATCACCCGAGAATCCATACGAGGCGCCTTGATGAACGGGATCACTGCCGACCAGATCATTTTGTTTCTTGAAACTCATGCGCATCCGCAAATGAAATTGCTTGCCAAAGAAAAACTAGACAAGAAAATTGAGTTCGATGCTAGTCACAATATTAATACCGCCGGCGGGGCCCCTCAGTCTAAAGCGCTTTCACAAGATGGAAAAGTCGCTCAGCATAAATTGGAAGTGCTTCCTCCAACAGTGGTCGACCAGATCAAGTTGTGGCAACTAGAATTGGACAGAATCCAGACTTTTGAAGGATACTTGTTCAAAGACTTTGCCACCCAACAAGAATATGAGATTTTGTCAAATTATGCATCTGAAGTGGGTGTTTCACTTTGGTCAGATAAAGTCAAGAGGCGATTCTTTGTTACCAAGGATGGTATAACCCAAGTGGCAGACTATGCAAATCGGAATTTTAAGCGATAAAAATTCGGGGAAATATACAGTATTTACATTTTCTGACCTATCCCGAGCACGAATGACACCCTTGAGCGTCTTCAAATGTACAAGTTATCGCTGACTCGGAGTAGATGTCATAGGTTTCGCTTGGTGTTTCTGCGGCCATGTCCGCCAGAATATGCACCAGGGGTGAGCGTGATTGCAGTGAATCAGGGGTATTATAAATCGAGATTTTGGGTCGTTTCACAGAGTCTTCATAGTCCACACCCTTATTCATGGAAGCAACATTCTCGTATCGAGCGCGCTTGAGATCTTTAATTCGAGTGGCTGCAGGCGTAGGCTGATCCAACTCGACGGTGAATTGGGTAGGTCTCGAAGCTGCTTGAGTGCGGAGATAATACATGCCCGTTTTGAGGCCCTTTTCCCATGCGTAGAAATGGCAGCTGGTTAATTTGCCAATGGTCGGATTTCGCAAGTAGACATTCATGCTCTGCAGTTGGTCAATGAACTTACCGCGATCGGCGGCCATGTCGATGATTGCTTTCTGTGGGATCTCCCAGACAGTCTTGTATAATTCCTTTATGGGTTGCGGAATCTGGTCAATCTGTTGGATTGAGCCATTAGCGACCAAGATGGAATCGATTATTTGTCGCGTCCACAATCCCAAATCGATCAAGTCTCGCATAAGGTTCTCGTTCACAACTTGGAACTCGCCTGACAAAACTCGCCGGGTATATATGTTGGACGTATATGGCTCGAAGCATTCGCTAAAACCCAAGATTTGAGATGTTGACGCCGTAGGCATTGGCGCAACAAGCAACGAATTTCGCATGCCATATTTTTTGACGCGTTCTATAAGCAGATCCCAGTCGTCAAATAACTTCGTAGGGGTATGATTCCATAAATGGAATTGCAAAAGACCCTTTGAAGCAGGGGATCCAGCAAAGCTTTCATAGGGGCCATCCTTTCTGGCGAGAGAAACTGAAGCTGTCACAGCAGCATGATATATCGTCTCAAAAATTTGGATATTGAGTTCTTTCGCCTCTGGCGATGTGAAGGGGAGTCTCAAGTCGCAAAACAAATCGGCTAATCCTTGTACGCCGATTGCAATTGGTCTGTGTCGCAAATTTGATTTTTTGGAAGACTCCAAAGGGTATTTGGTGACGTCGATAACTTTATTCAAGTTCCGCGTGATCACCTTGGCAGTGTGATGCAACTTTGCAAAGTCAAACGAGACGACTGAATCTTTGCGTATAACGAAGGACGGTAATGCCAAAGATGCTAGGTTGCATACTGCCGTCTCTTCTGATGAGGAGTATTCAACGATTTCGCAGCACAAGTTTGACGACTTAATCGTTCCCAAATTCTTCTGGTTCGATTTCGCGTTGCATGTATCTTTGAACATCATATAAGGACCGCCTGTTTCAGTTTGAGACTCGATCAATGCTAGCCATAACTTCTGCGCCTGGATCTGGATTCGGGCAATCCCTTTCTTCTCGTACTTTTCATAAAGTTTCACGAATTCATCTCCATGACAATCAGATAATCCCGGCGCTTCATCTGGAGAAAACAATGACCAATGCGAATCTTCTTTCACGCGCTTCATGAACAAATCAGGCACCCAGAGTCCGAAAAAAAGGTCCCGCGTCCTCCATTCCTCTTTGCCGTGATTCTTTTTCAAGTTGAGCACATCAAAAATATCGGCATGCCAAGGCTCAATGTATATGGCAAACGCACCCGGTCTTTTGTTCCCGCCTTGATCGACGTACCTTGCGGTATCGTTGAATACGCGTAGCATCGGCACAAGACCGCTCGATCGACCGTGCGACCCTGCTATGCGCGCACCGCTGGCTCGGATATTATGTACATGCAAGCCCACCCCACCAGCAGCTTTGGAAATAAGGGCTGTCCTGTGAAGAGTCTTGTATATTCCATCGATACTATCGTCGGTCATTGCCACGAGAAAGCATGAAGATAAATAGTTTTGCTCCGTACCAGCATTGAAAAGTGTTGGAGACGCATGGATGAAATATCTGAGGGACATCAAGTCATATGTTTCCACGACCGCGTCTATATCATCTCCATGAATGCCGATTGCAACTCTCAAAAATAGATATTGAGGAGTCTCCGCCGGATTGCCATCTGTTGCCAATAGATAGTTTTTGATCAAGGTTTTCACCCCAAAGATAGAGAGGTTCAAATCCCGATCTCTCTTGATCAACTGGTCAAAAAACTTCGGATCATTTGAAACAACCCTCACTAGCTCGTTACTGACCAACGGCATTTTCTTGAGTGTAACTGGATCGACATAATCTGCGAGTATATTGACATTAACACTAAATGAATTCGGAATCATGCGGTGAAGTCGCAGTACTTTGACTCTCCCTGCTAGCAAAGCATAATCAGGGTGATGTATCACTCGCGCAGCCAAACTGTCGCACACCAACTCGTTTAACTCGGCCACAGATATTTGATCTGGCAACCCGGTTTGAATGGCTTGAACGGTGTCACTTAATTTCAAATGTTCGGCGTCGAGTCCGAAAGCGAGTTTTTGAAGGCTCCGTAGTAGTTTGGCAGGGTCAAAGGCGGCTTCACGTCCCGGACCATCGCAGACGAAAGATGTGGCCCCTTGTCTAGCGACATCTACTGAATCATGAGCTTGGGTAGATATCAGAGATACCATGATTCCAACGGCGTGGTAGCTATCGGCGAGGGAGAAAGTTGTCTCCTTGTGAACGGTTTTGGTGAGGCGTCCAGCAAGTATTTATTATGCATCTACTTTCTATTCCGTTTTGGGTGGCAATAGGGAAACTTATTTTTTTGGTGCCATCTGTATGCTTTGCACGAGACACTTCTCGATTCAATATGGAACACTCATGAATCGAAAATAAGACCGTGATCAAGCTTCAATAAATCATACATATCAAGCATTGTGAACTCTTCGGAAGTCTCGGATCCGTCGCTTGATGGCCCGTAGCATTCGTCCTCGAGCTTATCTATGCACTTTTGAAATTCGGATTGCTCGTATTTGCTCAAGTCGCCGAACCCCGGTGATTCCGCAAATAGCTTCATTTTGTCAAGCCTTTCCAGCTGATCGCATGATGAGTTTGTGGTTTCTTTGCATGACTTTTTCCATTCAGCCTTGCCACCCATTTTGTTTATCTTTGACTGCAAATCGTTCAAAAGATAACTCAGGGCCATTTGGGCAACAACCTTCCACTTCTCGATCAAACCGCTTGTGTTGGCGAAGTCATCTTCTTCGATGTATTTGATCGCCTTGGTTATTGTGTCCCTCTTCACCAAAAGCTGCCTCTTTTGCAATCTTGCGTTGAGGTCGCCTCGATCAAGCTTAGTGGTCACAGCACCTTTCCTGGCTAGCGGAGAAAATGCCAGCTGAATCGGCGGTTCATGGCTGGCTTTCTTGTTCAACATAAAACGAGGTCCTGTTTGAGGGGTAGCGGTTTGAATGGCCTTGTAAGGTGTCCATACTGCCGCGTGGTTCTTGGGTGTGTCTTGAGTTGAGGTGTGAGTAAGTCAGTTGTAAGCCGCTCCCTCATAGTATGTACGTACTGAAGGGTGCCATGTGGTGTTAAGTGTGCCGTAGTTGTGCGTTGGTGGCTGCAAAAGCGAGATCGAATTTTTAAGGACTTGTAAAAATAAGGACACACCCAGGTTCGAACTGGGGACCAACAGATTTGCAATCTGCTACGCTACCACTGCGCCACGTGTCCGATTTTTTACAGTTGAAAATTGAAGCCTCCACCGACATAGTAAGTAAATTCAACCATGCAAGATACCTTAGTCTCGTCAGCAGGAGTCCATGAAAATCCTAATTACAACTCATGTCGTCTATATAGAGACCGGACATATCTCCTCAGCCTCTCCAAGTACGGTTATACCATGGTCTGTGTCAATCTGCACTCATCTGACACTTGAACGAGTCTACCCTGGTGGCAGGTGACTTCGTCGTCTGATTTCTTTGCTGACGCGCATATTTCTTCGCAACAAAGGGGTGTTGTTGTCCGACTGGAATCCGGTCGGAGTTCATATTCAATCTTCGAATCTTCTACATTGAGGGAATTTGATTGAGGAGGTTTTTGCTGGAGTCCAAGCTACCCTCAACGGAGAGGAGCACTTTATTGTGACAGGTTCGAGGGAATTTCTCAAGTCGAAAGCGGAACGAGACGCCGCGAAATGGCTAGATGGAAGAGAAAATACTTTAGGCATAATGGAAGAGCTCGAACTCAAGATGAGGCGGTATCGCTAGCAGAGAAATCCCGATTATCAGGTATTTGATGGAGACCGAGAACGCGATGAATATAATACAGAGCAAGCCTCAGGAATATTGATCTCTGTCTTTAAGGATATCATTGCTTTGCTTGACCGAGGAGTGTCAAATCCTGAATTGAAAATCATGTCAGCTGATAAACTTCACAACGCACTTCAGTTTCTCCGGGAGAGCCCAATCTGCCAATATTTCGATTCGATGTGGACGTGTGTGTAAAATACGTGTTGTGTTGATTGTGTTTCCTGAAAAATGACGGAGACTTGAGCGAAGAGTAATCATAAACATTGCTGCTGTAGTCATTAGAGGCCAAACGGTATTGAGGTGTGCCTTTGGCTAGCAAAACATAGCGAGAGCCCGATTCGCCTGAAGTTTAGGAGAAGATTCTGTGCCTAGATCACGCGAGTCGCGAGATTTACGATAGCCATGTACTTGATATATTGCGAAGAGACTCATGAGAAAATTCCAAGAGACTGATTCGGACCTTGAAGCAAACGATCTCCGCTTCACTTAACAGAAGAAAATTCTGGGATAATATGAGCCGTAAATACCAGTTGACTTCTGTGAGAGGCTTCCGAAGCGTGCAAATGTTTTGCATCCTATTTACATTGTGATATATGGGGTACAGTTTCACGAGGCGATCTCACTCATGAGCTCGACACAGTTCTCGATATTTTCGGTGCGCTCAGCGCAAACAGGAACAATTTTGAAACCCTTTTTCTCGGTAAACTGCCGGAGTTCTTCGTAACTTTTGTCCGTATTCTCGAGATCTGCTTTGGTTGCTACCACCAAAATTTTCTTGCCGCGCATGCGTACTTCTCCAACCTCTTGCATCAAGATCTCGAGGCTTTCCAATGGTCTGTTTAAGTTTCCCTCATTGACTTCAAGAGACACCACAAACACCAATCCTCGGCATCGCTCAATATGACGCAAGAAGTCAAGACCCATGCCTTTATTCTCAGATGCACCTTTGATGATTCCGGGAATATCAGCCACTGTGAATGGCTCGGTATCTATGCGATGCTGAATGGTGCCGACTGTAGGCTGTAATGTTGTAAATTCCCAGTGTCCCACCCGAGGTTTGGCCCGTGAAATTGCACGGAGAAGAGTCAGTTTCCCGGCATTGGGTAAGCCGACAAGACCCAAATCTGCAATCAATTTGAGTTCAAGCAAGAAGTAAGACACGATCCCCTCTCTTCCACGTTTCAGAAATCGCGGATTGCGGATATCTTTAGTTAAAAAGTGCATATTTCCCATTCCACCGGCTCCACCTCTAAGAAGCGTGATTGGTTTTCCGTTAGCAGTAGGCTTGTCGAAGTCGACACCGACCATGGGAAATTTGTCGTACAGACGCTCTTGTTGGATGGTCTCCATGTCGAATGCCATGACCATTTTGTTCAAGTCGTTGAAAAAGTCCCGTTCCTTGAACCATGCTTCTTCGCGCTCCGTGAAAGCCCAGCCTTCTCCAGGAAGGTACCCCGGTCTTCTAATTTGGATGTTATGACGTGCATCGGCGTCCACATCGATCTGAACGTCATCAAGGATCCGCTCGCCTTCTCTTCTGCTCAAAAACTTTTTGAGTTGAACCGGATCTGGGATCCATCGCAACGTGGTTCCTACAGGCACTTCCAACACAACGTCATCGCCTCGCGCGCCGTCTAGTTGACTTCCCTTTCCGGTAGTTCCAGGACGTGCCTCATAGTTCTTTTGAATGCGGTGAAGAGAGCTTGCATTCAGCTCAACAACTCTTACTAGAACATCACCACCTGTGCCGCCATCGCCTCCATCCGGTGGTCCCACCGGTCTATTAGCATCTCTAAAGAAGGAAACGCATCCGTTCCCGCCACGGCCCAGTCGGCACTTTATGATTTTCAAATCGACAAACTGTCGCTTTTCAGTTTTGCGGCCTTGTTGTGCTTTCTGGTACATCGCGCTCGGATAGAAGACATGGTGAGTGTGATGATGATTTCCTCCAAAATAATCTGTAAGGGACATCAGACGTTTTTCTAAGCCGTTCTTGTTCATAGGCTCTATGACACGATACTTTAATTCGAAAGAGCCGTCTTTCAAGGTTTTCAGATCGCCGGTATCGACATCAGCGGGGTCTTTAGAGTATATCTCATAGTACTTGTCTTCCGGAGCAATCTCGCCAAATTCTAAAGGGGGCGGCTTTCCATTATCTATTGGTGAAGTAGAATACAATCGAGATATGAAACGCCGCAGTCCAGCAATGAATTGAGTAGCAGGAGACCGTCTGATCATCCTTTTGAATTCAAAGCGGGGGCCAAACAGGCATCTTGAAGATGAGGGCTTCATATATCAGAATCGTATCACGTGCCACGCACACCCTTACCGCAGCATTAAACATCATAATTGCAGAAATTCCGTTACTGTCAGAGCTAAAACTAACATTGGGTACCACGAATCAAGTTTTGGTCGTCCTTCAATTGAAGCTCGTAGCTACAAGTCCCTTTAGTGAAATTAGGGCTTCAATTGGGCAGAAAACGCGGGCAATACTGCTTCCGAATATGTCGACGTAATTGCATTTTATTTCACCTGAAAAGTTGTGGATTCAATTATGGTAAGAGAGGTGGTGCAAATTTGTTTTTGTAATTCCTCGTTCTAGGACCAAAATCTATTTGCTAAGCTTGGCGCGCTCCGAGTAGAGTTCTAGAATAGTTAGGTATCACTAGAGGGCTGCACAACGTTCAAAATTACGTTTTTGAATCGATAACAGCATCAGCCCTCGAGTCGTATGACTCTGTTCTCAATTCCGCGGGAAAAAGTAATAAACCAATTTCCAATTGACATATGGTTAAGAGCGGTTTCTTGCATCGCTGCCACCCCCGAAACCAGGGAATTCCCCAACAATCAATTTTGCAGCCAAATCGGCAATACATCATCACGTGCATGGATCGACTTTTGGCCAAAATATTTCGATGAGCATCGCAGCACCAATGTAGAATTAGCAACGCAATGTCGAAGTTCGAAGAGTTGGGTGCTGCTAGATGGCTTCTGGAAGCCCTTAGTGCTATGAAAATACATTCTCCTACTGCAATTCAAGCAGCATGCATTCCCAAAATCCTCAAAGGTCACGATTGCATAGGTGGAGCTAAAACTGGTAGTGGTAAGACAATAGCCTTTGCAGCACCAATGCTTACTCAATGGTCAGAGGACCCTTTTGGGATCTTCGGCCTTATACTCACACCCACACGCGAGCTAGCACTACAAATCGCAGAACAATATGCTGCACTTGGGGCTCTGATGAATATCAAAGTGGCCGTTATAGTGGGGGGAGAAGATATGATGAAACAAGCACTCGAGCTACAGAGACGTCCTCACTTTGTTGTTGCTACACCTGGTCGATTAGCGGATCACATTATGAACTCTGGCGAGGAAACTGTGCGTGGATTGCGCAAGGTCAAATATTTAGTGCTTGATGAGGCAGATCGTTTACTCAGTAATAGTTTTGGGTCTGACTTGGAACGGTGTCTTGATATATTACCTCCTGGAAGTGAGCGGCAAACGCTATTGTTCACTGCGACAGTGACTGATGCGGTTCGTGCACTCAAAGATCGACCCGCAACACCCGGGAAACCACCCGTGTTCATACATGAAACAGACACTGTTGACAAGATTGCTATACCAACTACCTTACTGATGCGATACTTGTTTGTTCCAACCCACGTCAAAGAGGCATACTTAGTATCTGCGTTGGCTCTTCCACAGTACGAGAAGGTTTTGGCTGTCATATTCGTCAACCGCACCAATACAGCAGAGGTATTGAGGCGGACTCTCCGGAAACTAGACGTGCGAGTCGCGTCTTTACACTCCGACATGCCTCAATCGGAACGCACAAATTCACTTCACCGATTCAAGGCCGGCGCTGCAAGAGTACTTATTGCGACTGATGTTGCTTCGAGAGGGTTGGATATCCCTCAAGTTGAATTGGTGGTGAACTATGATATTCCTGCTGACGCCGACGACTTTATTCATCGTGTGGGTAGAACTGCTCGTGCGGGACGCCTGGGAGATTCATTGCTGATAGTGACTGAACATGATATAACTCGGATCCACGCGATTGAAGAACGAATCAACAAAAAGATGGAGCTCCTTGAAGACATCGATGATAACAAGGTAATCAGGGATAGTTTAAGCAAGACCAGCGCCGCGAAGCGTGAGGCGTTGATGGACATGGATAAGCAAAAGTTCGGAGAGCGCAAAAAGATCAACAGGAAGAAGCGAGAAGATGATTCCAGCGGTAAGATTGTCGGGAAGCCAAAGAAAAGAACTATTAAAGATTAACGATTCAGTTCTGATTCTATGAGTCAGGCACGTTCAATGTTCCCCCCAAACTAATAATGACTCATGAGCGAACTCAATTGACTGTCAACAATCAAAGATATGTTAATGCCCATAAGAATGAGTATAATACCTGTCATAGATGCCAGCCGTATAGTGTAGATCCAGGATCTTATCCTAATCAGGTGTTGTGCATACTTCTCAATCGTCAAGATATAGTGTAAACCGTTCACGAACAAAATGAAAATACTGAGCAAGATAAGGGTGAAGGACACCAACAACAGGAACGACGTGGGGAATTTACCGAGGAAGCCATGCCAAGGCGCATCACCCCTCGAAGGAAACTTTATATCAAGTGCCACTGCCGCTGCTAATACGAAAAGCGTAGTTGATAGATGCATATACGATAAGCAGGTCATTTCTAGTTGAAGCACATCACGGGGCTCTGAACCATCTACCTTCAAAATCAAGGCTCTCGGGAATTCCCCGCTGCGTAGAGCGTCAGATCCACGGTCATACGTGGCTAGGGTATCCTCAGTCGCAGGATAATACGTCGTAATCGCACCACATTCGTTAGACTCCATGATACGGCCGAAAGGTTCCCGTAACAAACATCGTTCGAGCCTACAATACAGTACCTTGACAAAATACAAGAACTCGACACGGCAGTCTCGAACCCCCGATCCTGTACGCATACCCTTACACGTGACCCGGAACGTAGGTGTTTTCTCCAATGAGCCAATTCAGGCGATGGAAAAAACCACCCGGATTATCAAACCACCGTATTCTTTTCAATCAAAACAAACACCTCACTAAGCAAAATGGCCAAATCTGCTGGTGGTTGCAAAAATTGCGGTCACACTGAGTTCGTGAGAGACCGGATCTCGGTTGCAGGCGATTTGTCATGTAGTCGATGTGGTACTGTTCGAGAGGAAAATTCGATTGTACTGGAGGTTCAATTCGGGGAGTCTTCGACTGGTGCTGCCGTGGTTCAAGGTGCCATGGTGGGCGCTGATCAAGCAAGAGCTTCATATGGTGGCCGTCAAAACTCTATGGAAAGTAGAGAACAAACGATTTCAAAGGGTAGAAGTCGTATAAGACGCATAGCAATGGCACTTCGTATCCCAGATTACATTTCCGACTCGGCTTGCGAGTGGTTCAAACTCGCCCTTACAAATAATTTCGTTCAAGGTCGCAGGTCTCAGAATGTCTTGGCTACTTGCTTATATGTGGCATGCCGCAAAGAGAAAACACACCATATGTTGATTGATTTCAGTTCGCTTCTCCAGATCCCCGTTTATTCCTTGGGCGCTACCTTTTTGAAAATGGTCAAGGCTCTCTGTATCACAAACCTTCCTCTTGCTGATCCGTCAATTTTCATCCAGCACTTTGCCGAGAAGTTGGACTTTAAAGATAGGTGCACGAAAGTTGTACGGGATGCGGTCAAATTGTCGCAACGAATGTCCAGGGATTGGATCCACGAGGGACGCAGACCTGCCGGAATCGCTGGTGCGTGTGTCTTACTTGCAGCTCGAATGAACAACTTTAGAAGATCGCACGCCGAAATCGTGGCGGTTGCCCATGTGGCTGAAGAAACCTTGCAACGTCGCTTGAATGAATTCAAAAAGACCAAATCAGGTGAATTGACCATCTCGGGTTTCCGCACTTCGCATGGCACTCAAGAGTCTAATCCACCATCGTTCAATAAGAACCGCAAGATAGAGGTCAAGTTGAAAGAACGACTTGCCTCGAAACATGAGACCTTGCGCAAACTCATCGATGTTGAGAATGAAAGTGAGAATGAGAACGAGAACCCCGAAGAGGACCCTGAGGAGGTCGAAGCATTAAAAAGTGTTTTGGAAACTGTGGAAGATGCGGAAACTTTTGAGAATTCGGAGAATGATCAACCAGCCAGTGAAGATCACACAGAACAAATGACTGATTCGAATTCTCAAAATAACGATACCAAATCACTGGAAATAATAAAGTCCTTTACGCTGGAAGAGTCGCGCCGCAAAAGGTTGCCGCTGTACAGCAAAGAAAACGAGCAGCGCGATAAACATATGATTTTGACTCGAATTCTTGGTGATTGTGAGCTTTCAAAAGATGAAATCTCTCAGGCAATTGGCCGGATCATGAACCGTACTGAGAGTCGCATACAAAATGCAATGTATGTTACGCCCGGTGATGGGAAGGACGAGATCAGTGAAAGAATTGACTTGGACAAGCCCCGTAACTTGGATCGACTCGACAAAAGTGATGTGTACCTCAAACGAGTAAAGTCAGATGAGGAACTTGACCTGGACGACGACGATGATGTTGTATTGGAGCTGCAGCTTCTGGAATCGGAACGAGCCGTCAAGGAGCGGATCTGGACTGGACTCAACCACGAATTCCTCGTGGAGCAAGAGAAGAAACGGCTCAAGATGGAAGCAGATGAGTTGACGGGGAACACTTCTGCTAGGGCACCACGTAAGAAGCGCGCTCGTACGGCCAAGACTGGAGAAGAACCCGAGATCAGTGATGCCATTGCATCTGTGGGGATCGACGAGCTAACGGGCGAACCATTGAGTGCGGCCGATAGCGCCAAGCAATTTCTTCAAAAGAAGGCATTTTCCAAAAAGATTAACTATACGACATTGGGAGACTTGTTCGAGACAAGTGCCGCAATGAAGTAGGGCGGGAAGGTCACAGTTCGCCGCGTGAAATACAAAGAAAATCCAGAGTAAATACGAAAAAAAAATCGGGTGTTTAAAATGAAATTTCGCAGCCACAGGTCGACCTTAAAAAATAGCTTCACAGTAGAAAAAAAAGGGCTCCTCATCTCATCGGCATAGAATCCCATCTCATCTCACCATTTATTTATATTTGAAAACTACTGAATTATGGGTAAGAACCGACGATGCGCAGTGCTTCCAACGAACATTATTCTTTTACAGAATGTTGTGCGCAGAGACCCTGAATCATATCATGAAGAGTTTCTCCAACAATACTCACATTATGAATCTTTGAGAGATATCTTTTTGATGAATCCTCTGAGTGCCGATAAGGGCACTGAGTTCGGCGAGCTCATTGGTTTCGTATCTGCAGTGTGTAGCTGCTACCCTAAAGAAACGAGTCATTTCCCCAATGAGTTGAGGAGTATTTTGGCCGCCAACCATCGTGATTTATCTCCCGATTTGCGCGAGAAGATTATTCAATGCTTAACAATGTTGAGAAATAAGGGAATCATATCTCCCGAAGACTTGATTCAAACGATATTTCCCCTCCTCACTGCTTATAGCAGCACAAACTCTCAGAGCGGCCAGCACGCAAAAGCTTTGCGTCACCAAGTGTACTCGACTTTGATTACTCTTTTGAAGTCACTTAATGCTGGTTCCAAGAACCAGAAAATCAATCGTCTGACCCAAGCGTTGCTTTTCAACTTGCTTGAACAGCGTGATTCTCAGGGCCTTTGGGCCACGAAACTCACGCGCGAGTTATGGCGTCGTGGTATTTGGGACGACCCCCGTACGGTCGAGATCATGACCCAGGCGGCGTTGCATCCCGATACCAAGGTCGCGGTTGCAGGATGCAAGTTTTTCTTGGGTGCTGACAAGGAACGAACGGACAATTTTGAGGACTCTTCTGATGAAGAAGGGTTCGACATGTCATCATTGCGTCACAAGATGCTGATCAACAAAAAGACTCTGAAGAGAGGGAAAAAGTTGGAACAAGCCGTGAAGACCATGAAGAAGAAGAACGGGGCCAAACACTCTGCTACGTACTTGAACTTCTCCGCCATTCATCTTTTGCGTGATCCTCAAGGGTTCGCGGACCATCTCTTTGACGTACATTTGAGTGGGAAACTGGGCCACAAATTCGACTTGGACCAGAAAATCATGTTTATGAACTTGATATCGAGATTGATCGGTACGCACAAATTGACAGTGCTTGGAATCTACACTTTTTTCCTCAAATACTTGACCCCGAAACAAAGAAACGTCACGCAAATCATGGCAGCTGCCGCACAAGCGTCACACGACTTGGTGCCACCGGAGTCGATCAGCGTGGTCGTGCGGAAAATTGCCGACGAATTCGTCAGTGATGGTGTTGCTGCTGAAGTTGCATCGGCAGGTATCAATACTATTCGTGAGATCTGTTCACGTGCCCCTCTTGCTATTGAGGCTCTGTTGTTACATGATTTGACTACATACAAGGGATCCAAGGCCAAACCGGTGGTGATGGCCGCCAGATCACTCATATCCTTGTACCGAGAAGTAGCACCTGAGATGCTTTTGCGTAAGGATAGAGGCAAGACTGCCAGTATGGAGTTGCAAGGCGGCGATCGCAGTTCGATGCCGCAATTCGGCGTGGAAAGAGCCACTGTTACAGGTATTCCTGGTTTGGAGTTATTGGCTAAATGGAGGGTTGAACAGGGATTAGGTATTGATGATGAGATGGACGAAGCCGCGGATTGGGAAGTCGATGACGAGGACAATGCGAGTGACGTTGAAGGCGAATGGGTTAGCGTTGAAAGCGACAAGGAGTATGATGTGAGCGACTCTGATGACGAAGAGAATAAAGACGAGGACGAGACCAGCGAAAAGAATGCGACTAAACCGGGCAACGCTGACGAGTCTGAAGTCGTTCCCGACTTGGTATCAGCCGGAGAAGATCAAGTGAAGGCAGATGTATCTGATTTGGAATTGTCCGACGACGAAAAAGAGAAACAGGTTGGTGTGTCTGATTTGGAATTGTCTAGTGACGACGAGGCTGGAGATGTGCCTGCACGCAAAAAGAGCAAGACCGACGTTGATGCTGCGAAGAAACTTGCCACTGCCGAGGCCGAAAAGGCGATGATGGAGATGCTCTCTTCGAGGATCTTGACGCCCGCTGATTTTGCGAAATTAGAGGAGTTGAGGGTCGAAGCTGGTGTTGAAAAGATCATGGGCAAGGGAGCCGCCAACGAGGAACAAGTTGATTCTACCACTTTGGTAGGTAAGGTCAAATACAAGCAATTGCGTGAGGAGCGTATTGCTGCTGCCAAGGAGGGTAAGGAAGATCGGGAGAAGTTTGGTTCGCGTCGTGGAAAATTGGATAAACCTCACTCCACCACTAATCGTGAGAAGGCTCGCCAGAAGAACTTTGTTATGATGATTCACAAGAGAGCGGTTCAAGGTAAGCAAAAATTATCTTTGCGTGATCGCCAAAAAGTGTTACGGGCACATATCGACAAGCAAAAGAAGAAGGGACATTAGTAGTCAATATGTATATGACAAGGATCGATTCTTAATACACAAGATCTACGCGATAATCGTTGAACAGCAGCTTCCCTGGTTCATTGCATGTCGATTGGGTAAATCGATGAGATTAGCTCGGAGTATTGATCGCTTTGGTTGCCATGCCAGGAGCCGCATCTCTCATTCTGACCTATAGCCTTATAATGCAACTTTCAAATGATTGCCTTGATGGACTTACTTGAACTCCCTAAAACTTGTGGAAGCCCGATGAGCTGAGTACTCTTTCTATGGGGAATCTAAAAAGTCAAGTGACAAATAATTATATTTGAGATAGTGAGCGGGGCTCATGGGGCTCTAAATGAACTATCGCTATGGACTTGTAGCCAGTTTGATATCGTAGCTCCGACCGAATTGTCACGAAAGGAGGGCTCCCAGCAGACAAGGCACTTTAAGGTTCCCTGAGCTGCAAACAGACCGCAAGACCGATGCTTTCCATCCTGGGTCATGCCTCTGTGATAATATAACTCGATCCACCATATCATTTATTAAATCATTCTACATATAGAAGAAATGTCATATCTTTAACAAAAAAACATAAATGTACACAAAATTACACGAAAACATGCTTTACAAATACAAGGAGAGCGCCGGTGACCACTTCGAGAACGACCGAACAGATCACTTTCTCTTCTTTTCCGACTTTTCCTTCTTGTCACCCTTTCTCTTCTTTTCCTTCTTCTTTTCCTTATCAGAAGGAGCTTCACCGACATCGGCAGAAATGAGATCGGCAACGTCCAGTGCAATCATATCGTTAGAGGGTTCTTTTTCCGCGACGGCCTCCTCGAAAATCTCTGATTCGGCAGGAATTGCGTTTTCAACCTTTTCGATCTGGTACTTCTCCTTTTCATTCTGATAATCCTTCAATTGAGACGCGTACTTTTCTTGCCAGAAAGACTTCTCTTCGGGAGTGATGGCGGCCCAGCG
Source organism: [Candida] argentea (assembly GCA_030581555.1). Classification (NCBI taxonomy): domain Eukaryota; kingdom Fungi; phylum Ascomycota; class Pichiomycetes; order Serinales; family Debaryomycetaceae; species [Candida] argentea. Next base: position 20,621 of record JAKTTQ010000286.1, read on the forward strand.
GTCCTTGACGATATCGCTCATTTCAGCAGCAGGGAGAGCCGGCAACCCCTTTTCCTTGCGTTCAGCACGGATCTGTGCGCGGGTGTGGAACGCAAAGGCAAAGTAAATAGTCAAGGGTTTCTTGGGGGCATTAGGGTCACGCTCTGCCTTTTTCTTCTTGGGGGCCTTTTCCTTCTTGGGCTTTCCGTTATGGGAGTCGCCGTCAGCAACACCATCATGATCATGACCACCAGCGGACTGGATGGTTTGAAGAAGGGTTGAGCCCAACGCTTGGAGGTGGGAGGTAGCAGCCGCTAAAGGAGAAGTTGCGGAAGCGGCGGAGGGATCATCACTTGCCAAGCGATAAAAGTCTACCGCGGCCGCGGCAGCATCTTGAGCTGATTTTGATAACTCAAAGAGCAGGGCGACGAGAGTATCTTTAGCAGCTTTGAATTCAGTGGACATTTGTGGTGAAGGGAAAAAAGCTGCTGGGTGCTGGGGTGAAGATCAGCGGGAGCAATTGGTGGGAAACGAATGGTATGTTTTTTTTCACTCAGCGAGGAATTGCCCAAATTTAGCGACGAGAAAAATTCGAACGTCGATAAAATTCGGTGCGAAATTGCCAATAAAAAAAGATTAGAGGCCTGTCGCGTGACACCAGGAAAATTCCGCGTCACTTTGTCCTCACCATTCGCGCTGTCCTGTTAAGGCAAAAATCGCGGATCGTGGGGTACACCCCGTAAACACCCTTACTGCAATATTGTGTAATCCTTTTGTCCATTGGAGTAATAAACCGCTTGCAAGTCTCTTTCTTTTTTTTTTGCAGCCCCGAGCCAAGAGCCAAGAATGTCAAGGCCTTTAACAATGGGGTTGCATCGACCTTATGCTCTATTGGTTCCTGGTCAAGGGTATATACCTGAAGTGAGCTATATGGCATCGATGTTGAAGCATACGGAGAAGCTTTCGCATCTTATGGATGAAGTAGATGAGGCATTGCTGCCGTTTTACCATCAGAAATTCCTGTCACTTTTGCAATCGAATGATCGTAATTGGGCTATCAATACTGTTAATGCCCAGCCTGCTATATTGACCATGACTATTTTCGCTCATCATTTATCGAAGGAATTGTTGGGAATGGATCTTGCTGCTGATGCTGATTATATCCTTGGTCATTCCTTGGGCGAGTTTTCAGCGTTGACGCTTGCCGGTGCTTGGGACTTGGCTACTGCTGTTCAGATCGTTCATTATCGTGCGCGTTTGATGCTGGATTTATCTTTCGCAGAACCTCATGCCACATACGCTTTATTGGTGTCAGCAAAAGATCTTGCCTCCGTCTTCCGTCATCACAAGGTGTTAGCGAACGATAACTCACCCAGGCAAATCACAATTTCTGGGAAGTTGACAGAGCTCGATAGAATCATTGATGAGATGAATTCTTCTCGCCGTATAATAAGAAGGGTCGTCCCCATATCCAAGTCTATTCCATTCCATAATGAAGCCCTAGGCCCCGTGGTGAAGGATTTGAGAGAGTATGTTGCCAAATTCCCTATCAACGCTTCATTTCAATACTCGAAGATCATCTCGAATCTAACAGCGTTACCGCCCAAAAGCGCTCAAGAGGCAATTGAAAATGCCTGTGCTGGTGCCTCGAAACCGGTTTTATGGAAAGATCTGATCGATTACTTGGCGACTACGGAAATCAGTGGATTGAAATATTTGGGCCCAGGTGAAATCTTGTCCAAAATGTATAAGAAGGATTCGAGATTCGAGCATGCCCATGTAAACGAGTTTGAAGAGGCGGGTTGACTACGTCCAGAGACACCGAAAGGAAACAATAATGTCCAGAGCGGGAAACCTCATAGATTCAAGGACGACGATCCTCATCTAAAAAGATCTCATGACACCCGGTTGTCACCGGTATCGGGACTCGTCGTAGTCTATTTGCATAAAAATTCCAATTTGACCTGTGATGTGCGTATACTTCGCGAGACATTTACACCAGTTCGATTGAAGACTTCCTATTACAATATGTTTGCATATGTGGAGTCAGTGCACTTCACAAAACCGCAATCGGTTTGGACTTCGATTGCAAAATCGTGCTTTAATCTGCGTACAAATAATCGACGGCCGTCATTCGCCAAGAGCTGGAATGAATCAAGTCGACTCGACCACGAAGCTTAATGAAATTACTGGTGGTGACAAGGTCCCCACGCAAAAGAGCACTTGCTCACTCATTAACGCGATTTGTTGTAACCAACAGAAACCTAGCTCCTCCTAAAGACGTTCGTTATTTAATCTTCCATATCATTATTCCCACTGTGAAGCTCCGATAACCACCCTACCATTCTCTTTAAAATTAACTCAAAGTATCTCATGACATAGTACCATACTCTCAGGGCCCCTAATTCGGAGCTTCGCCCACCTAGCGGCACGACTCCCCAAATAATGATTTACCTGCTACATGTCATCGATGGAAGGGTCTCACGAGACAAACTCGTATAACTCACTCCAATTTTAAAAGCTATCAAACCACCCTTATTCAATACTACGCGTTGCTCGAGCTGGGTGGGTGGACGGTTGGGGGCTATCTCACCACTGGATTTCATTTGTCCGCTTTTGTGTTTTTTTCCTTCTTCCTTATCACATGCCAATCCGCGTGATACCGCGCAATATATTATTCTTGACCCGGATCTGATTCCAGAGTTAAAAAAAAAATTGACATTATCAACTTGTTTATCACTACTTCTTCATCAACTCCACAAGATGGTCGCTACTCTTATTGATGGAAAGGCTATTGCCAAGGACATTCGCGGGAATATCAAGGCTGATATCACTGCGACTCAGCAGAAGTTCCCCGATTTCAAGCCTTCTTTAACTATTATTCAGGTCGGTGACAGACCGGACTCGTCCACTTATGTGCGCATGAAATTGAGGGCCGCTGAAGAGGCCGGCATCGATTGCGAGATTATCAAATTGCCAGAGACTGTATCTGAATTTGAATTGCTCAATGTCTTGAAGCGCTTGAATGAACTGCTCTCTGTAGATGGAATTTTGGTGCAATTGCCTGTTCCCAAACATATTGACGAGACCAAGGTCACTTGTGCCGTATTGCCCTCCAAGGATGTGGATGGTTTCGGTGCTTTCAACATTGGAGAGTTATCCAAGAAGGGTGGTAATCCCACTTTCTTGCCGTGCACTCCCAAGGGGATTATGGAATTGTTGAAGCGTTCTAGCGTGACAATCGAAGGCGCTAGCGCGGTAGTTTTGGGACGCTCCGATATTGTTGGCAAACCAATTGCAAACTTGTTGACCCAGGCTAATGCCACTGTCACCACCTTGCATTCGCGCTCCCCCCAGGCACAGGTTGAGTCATTCTTGGCCAATGCCGATATTGTGGTTAGCGCAATTGGTCAGGCCGGTTTCATCAAGGGCGAGTGGTTGAAAGAAGGAGCAGTTGTCATAGACGTGGGCACCAATTATATCGAGGATGCCTCTGTGGGCTCTGGTTCCCGACTCGTGGGCGATGTCGACTTTGAGTCGGCAAAACAGGTCGCAGGCTTGTTGACCCCTGTTCCTGGTGGAGTTGGTCCCATGACGGTTGCATGTTTAATGGACAATGTTGTGATTGCTGCTAAGCGCCACTACGCAAAGAATAGCGAGACCCCCAAATTCACCAACCCGTTGAAATTGGACTTGCAAACTCCCGTGCCCAGTGACTTTGAGATCTCTCGCGCCCAGCAGCCCAAGAAGATCACCGAGGTCGCTGCCGAGGCCGGAATCTTGGACTCGGAAGTCGAACCGTTTGGCTCATACAAGGCCAAAGTATCTTTGGACCTTTTGAAGCGTTTGAACAATAAGAAAAACGGAAAGTACGTTTTGGTCACGGGTATTACTCCCACCCCACTTGGAGAAGGAAAATCCACCACTACTGTTGGTCTTGCGCAAGCGCTCGGTGCTCATTTGCAAAAGAACGTTTTTGCCAACGTGAGACAGCCCTCTATGGGTCCTACCTTTGGTATCAAGGGGGGTGCTGCCGGCGGTGGATACTCGCAAGTGATTCCTATGGATGAATTCAACATGCACGTTACCGGAGACATTCATGCTATTACCATGGCCAATAATTTATTGGCCGCTGCGATTGACACTAGAATGTTCCATGAGAGCACTCAAAAGGATGCGGCGTTATACAAACGTTTGGTGCCTACCAACAAGGGCAACCGCAAATTCACCCCTTCAATGATGCGTCGGTTGAAGAAGTTGGGTATCGAGAAGATCAACCCAGATGATTTGACTGAAGAAGAGGCCGGCAAATTCGCTCGCTTGGACATTGACCCCGAGACCATCACCTGGAAGCGTGTGGTCGACTGCAATGATCGGTTCTTGCGTGGAATAACTGTTGGTCAGGCCCCCACCGAGCGTGGATTCACCCGTGAAACCGGGTTCGACATCTCGGTCGCGTCCGAATGTATGGCTATTTTGGCGCTCGCAAACTCCTTGGAGGATATGCGCGAGCGTTTGGGCAAAATGGTGATTGCCCTGTCGAAACTGGGCGAACCAGTCACTTGCGAAGACATTGGATGTGCCGGTGCATTGACGGCATTGTTGAAAGACGCCATCAAGCCCAACATTATGCAAACTCTCGAGGGAACGCCCGTTTTCGTGCACGCGGGTCCTTTCGCCAACATTTCTATTGGTGCATCCTCGATCCTTGCCGACAAGATGGCCCTCAAGTTGGCTGGAACAGCGCCTACTTTGCTGGAAGAAGAGCGCAAGGAGCAAGAAGGTTACGTTGTTACCGAAGCCGGTTTCGACTTCACCATGGGTGGTGAGCGTTTCATCAACATCAAATGTCGCTCGTCCGGATTGGTGCCTGATGTCATTGTGATTGTCGCCACTGTTCGCGCATTGAAAGTGCATGGCGGAGGTGCCGAGGTCAAGGCTGGCGCTCCTTTGGCCCCAGAATACACCACTGAGAATGTGGAGATCTTGCGTGCTGGCTGCACCAACTTGGCCAAGCACATTCAAAACGCTAAACGTTATGGTTTGCCTGTGGTGGTTGCTATCAACAAAATGTCTTCAGACACTGATCGCGAGCACGATGTCATTCGAGAGGAAGCGCTCAAGGCCGGAGCCAACGATGCAATCGTGTCGAACCACTGGGAAGAGGGCGGCAAGGGAGCCGTTGACTTGGCCGAGGGTGTTATCACTGCGTGCAACTCCATTGACCGCGACTTCAAGTTCTTGTATGAAACCGAGCCTTCTGTTGAAGAGAAGATTGGTGCGATTGCCAAGGAAATGTACGGCGCCGGCTCAGTGGAGTTCTCGCCACAAGCGCAGGCAAAGATTGATACCTACACCAAACAAGGCTTTGGCAACTTGCCGATCTGTATTGCCAAGACGCAATACTCTTTATCTCATGATGCTACACTCAAGGGTGTGCCGACTGGCTTCACCTTCCCTATTCGTGATGTGCGTGCCTCCATCGGTGCAGGATACTTGTATGCTCTCGCAGCCGAGATCCAAACGATTCCAGGGTTGCCCACGCACTGTGGCTTTATGAATGTCGAGGTGAACGAGGACGGAGAGATTGATGGACTTTTCTAATTTATCGGAACCTTTACGAGAATAACAATTACTAGAATAGTAATATATATGTGGACTCAACCAAAAAAAACATACTTACTTAGCCTCACATTGTAACTTCCATCACTACACGTAACCTCTAATGACGGCTCAGTAAGATTTCATTTGTACAGTAGTGGAGAATTGAACTCCGCCCAAATTTTTGCCCGGGGACCCCGAATTCTTTTTTCGCCCGTGATTGCCCGAAGATGCGACGAATTTAACAAAACAATCGCCACATCGGATTTCCTTTCAATATAGATTTTATAGCTGGGACTGATACCATTGCCGGACTTTTTCCCCCTTCCCTCAGTCATGATCGCTTTGAGAAATATCGCGAGACGTGTGCCTGCTTTGGCAAGTCGTATGCCGGCTGCATCCATTGCCAGGCTTTCTTCAGTCCCGATCTCGGCTTACAGACCAGTATTGGTCATCGCCCCTCGTCTTGGCGCCCGTCGCTCGTACCTGGTGTTATCATCAACCCCTCCTGCGAAGCAATACAATTATGATGAGGTCAAGGCCATAGTTTCCCATCCTGACAAACACCCGGAGACCGTATTGGTCGATGTTCGTGAACCCTATGAATACGATGAAGGCCATATTCCAGGCGCCGTCAACATACCATTTAAGACCCTGCCTGGCGCATTGGCTTTGTCTCCTGAAGAGTTCCAAGAGGCTTTTGGCTTCGCAAAGCCATTGCCAACGAATGAGTTGGTTTTTTACTGTCTTGGAGGCGTGAGACTGGCCGCTGCCGAAGAGTTGGCTAGCACTTTCGGCTATCCCAAAAGAGGTAATTATGTAGGATCATGGGAAGATTGGTTATCCCAGGAAAATCAGAGCACTTCTGCTTGAGGCCTTTGCTGCAATCTTGTAAATAGTCTATCTAATTAATCAAACATTATATTCAGTTTCGAGACAGCTAGAGTTCGGGGGTCAATTGTGGATTGCATAGAGGCCAGGAGTAGGAGACACGCTGGCTCTTTGAAAGTGAAACCTTCTATGAACACATGTGAATTTAGGGCAAGAAAAGAGGAGAGCAATCCCTCCGATCAGGTAACCTTCTCGGAAAAAAAACCTCCCTAATCACATAGACTCTGGGCATCAAGACTGGGGCCAAAAAGGTGATCCTGATAAGGCCTGAAAGATGACATCGACGGACTTGACAGGGGGTTTCTTGACAATAGATTCCTGGGAGCATTAGTCTGAGGGGACTGCAATCGACTCGTGACGTCATAGTCCTTGTAACAAGCTTCATTCACTCGTCGCGGTGTGTAAGAAAACCCGAAAATACATCATAATCATCACTCTCTTGGCTGATTGAACTCCAACAGACGGAACTCCTTACCCAATCTCTTTTTGCGTTTCCTTTCCATGACCTTTTCACGCTGCGACGCCTTCATCAGGTCGAATTTGGCTTTCTGCACTAGACGGCGCTGATCGCTCTTTTTGAGATAATAGGGGTTAGCCTGCTCACCGCGTTGAACACTACTAAGTTGTTCACGCTTATGATCGCGCAAAATTTGCAGCTCCAAGTCACGGTTCTTCATAGTATCGAGACGAGATTGGAGCGATTGAATCTTAAGTTGAAGATCTTCACGGTCCCTCTCCCCCAAAAACGCCTTTGACTTCTTGTCGCGAAGTACATTACGCATTGAATCAATCTCCGATTTGCGATATTCATCCAAAAAAGCGTAGTTTTTGCGGGTTTTCTGGAGATCAGATTCACCGTAAGCGGGGTCAAATCGGATGTCTGTGTGTAAGGTGGACAGTTTAGGGTCCTGCAAGCCCGGGATCTCTCTTATTCTAGAAACACGACGCTTTGACAGGGACTCTGCAGGAGCATGCTTATTACGTCTTGCCTCGACCGGCTTCTTATGCAGTTTTTTGGGTCGATATTGAGATGCTTCAGCATCAGTGGTTGAAGCCTTATGCAGCTCGTTGAGCTTGCGATGAGCAGACTTTAATGCGCCAAACGAGATCGAGGCAAGCTCGTCATCATCAGCGTCATCATTCCCTCTGTTAGCACCACCTTTGATACCCCTTGTTTCAAATGGAGCATCATCTGAAAAGCCGCCTTCTTCTTCTTCTGAAAAGGATTCGTACTTGACTCTTCGCGACATTGATATCGAGTTCCCGAGTCACTCAGCAGTTTGCAACCTCATCGGAGATTTTCGATGGTACCCCCCACCCCACCCCCGCAAATTGTCACATGACCGTTTCGATACTGTAATGCCGCCATGCCCCCTTCCCCACTTCCCTTTTCCAGCTGGGGGAGATGTCCCTCTCCCACCGCGACCCCTCACGTGCCCGAGAATTGTTCCTCGCACGACTCCCACTGAGAAGCATTTTTCAGACGCCCACGCAGCGCTAACAGTTGGTGAACCCATTCATCACATCAACATGTTGTCGAGATCCTTCGCACGCACAGTTAAGGTATGTCAGATGCTCTTCACGTCGCAGCGGCATTACCATTGGTCTTGTCTCGACATGCAATTCATTGCTATAGAAAACTCTACTAACATTTCGAAAGGCTCTGGCCGTTTCCTCCAAAAGATTTTTGTCGCTCCATGAGTTCCGCTCTGCGGCTCTCTTGGACTCATATGGTGTTGGTGTGCCCCGAGGCTCCGCCGCTACCACCGCCGAAGGTGCCTACGAAGCTGCAAAGGCTTTGAACACCTCTGACTTGGTCATCAAGGCCCAGGCATTGACGGGTGGTCGTGGTAAGGGTCACTTTGACTCGGGTTTGCAAGGTGGGGTTCGTCTCATCAAGTCCGCCGAAGAGGCTCGTGACCTCGCTTCTCAAATGTTGGGTCACAAGATCATCACCAAGCAAACTGGTGCTGCCGGTAAGGAGGTCACCGCCGTTTACATTGTCGAACGCCGAGATGCCCTCACCGAGGCTTATGTCGCTATCCTTTTGGATAGAGCTACCCAGAAGCCCGTCATTGTCGCCTCCGCTCAAGGTGGAATGGACATTGAAGGTGTCGCACACTCTAACCCCGATGCTATCAAAACTTTCCCAGTTGAATTGGACGAGGGTGTCACTGACAAATTGGGTCTTGAGATTGCCTCTGTGTTGGGCTACTCTCCTGAGGCCCAAAACGATGCTGCAAAAGCCATCCAGAACTTGTACAAGTTGTTCAGCGAGCGTGATTGTACCCAGGTAGAGATCAATCCCTTGTCTGAGACTCCTGACCACAAGGTTCTTGCCATGGATGCCAAGTTGGGATTCGACGACAATGCTTCTTTCCGTCAAAAGGAGGTCTTTGGCTGGAGAGACCCTACACAGGAGGACCCGCAAGAAGTTGAGGCTGCTGAGTACGGTCTTAACTTCATCAAGTTGGACGGTAACATCGCTAACATTGTTAATGGTGCTGGTCTTGCTATGGCAACTATGGATATTATCAAGTTGTATGGTGGTGAGCCCGCCAACTTTTTGGACTGTGGTGGTACTGCTACTCCTCAGACCATCGAAAAGGCTTTCGAGTTGATTCTCTCCGATAAGAAGGTCAACGGTATTTTCGTCAACATTTTCGGTGGTATTGTGCGTTGTGACTATGTTGCCGAGGGTTTGATCGCAGCCACCAAGAACTTCAACTTGGATATCCCCGTGGTCGTTAGATTGCAAGGAACCAACATGGCTCAAGCCAAGAAGATGATCGATGAGTCTGGTCTCAAATTGTATGCATTCGAAGACTTGGACCCTGCTGCCGAGAAAATCGTCGAGTTGTGCCCCCCCACGGCCTAAATTTCAGCCGTAGTTGACTTCCGTATATCCATATATTCAAACTTTGTTAATAAAGTCCAAGATTATGTAAGGGACAGGCAGTTGAACCTGCATATGGAGTCCACCTCAGTATTGCCGTTAAGAATGGCGATTGTCAAGACGTAGAGGTCGGAGGATATAACGACGATCTGGACGCATGTTTTTGACCAGAAGTGAATATGATCGCGGAGTGAGCACGTTCTCACCCGAGGGCCGCTTATTCCAAGTGGAATACTCGTTGGAAGCGATCAAATTGGGATCCACTGCGATTGGGATCTGCACAAGCGAGGGCGTCGTTTTAGGTGTTGAAAAGAGAGTGACTTCATCTCTTTTGGAAGGACTGAGTATTGAGAAAATCGTTGAAATCGATAAACACATTGGTTGCGCCATGTCAGGATTAACTGCAGACGCCAGATCAATGATTGACCATGCTCGCGTTTCTTCCTTGACGCATAATTTATATTATGACGAAGATATTCAAGTCGAAAGCTTGACTCAATCGGTATGTGACTTGGCGTTGCGTTTTGGTGAAGGTGCTGGAGGTGAGAAACGTCTCATGTCTCGCCCTTTTGGTGTTGCCTTATTGATTGCAGGTATTGATAAGGACAAGGGCCCTCAATTATATCACGCAGAACCTTCAGGCACTTTTTACAGGTACGACGCTAAAGCTATAGGTTCTGGATCTGAAGGCGCTCAGACAGAACTACAGAATGAATACCACAAGTCGTTGACGTTGAAAGAAGCAGAGGTCTTGGCCTTGAAGATATTGAAACAAGTCATGGAAGAAAAATTGGACTGCAAGAACGCACAACTCGCAAGTGTTACTGCGGAGCAGGGGTTCCAGGTTTATTCCGATGACCGTACCAACGACGTGATAAAAGAGTTGCAGGAACAGCTGATAGATGAGGAGCCAGCGGCATAGATGTAGATTTTGGTATATTTGGCCAAGAGCAGGGTGCTTCGAATCTGCGTTGAGACGTCATGTTCCATCGGTGACTCAAATATGGTCATGCAGATTGAAGTAGTGAATAAAAGAGAGTTTCTCTATTTGTAGAAATCCTATGGGCCAGTTGATAGCGAAATCATAGACATCATCAATGCCATGTATTCACATATGACTTCAGACACGCGGAACAGCTATTTCGATTTCGTAAGCTCGCAAAACGAAAGGAATGAGGGGGATTTACGACGTGGCTCAAACGAGATCCGCTAAACTAGATTGAACGTGGCAACAGCGTCATCCTCTAACAAAAGTTTTCTGACAACCACTGTTGACTACCACTGAGACTCTTTAATTTTCTACTAAGGAAAAGCGCAACACGATATAGAAGGGGGTTTAATGAATTGCTAACTCAAAAGGCTCTAGCCAAGATTTCATCGGCCGTTGGAACAGCTGCCTGGGACCCGTCATGCTCCCATTTCAAGAAAGCATGGTTGAGGGCACGCGCATATGGATGATCGGTGAATTCGTGTCTCACCACGAAATCGGCAAATTTCTCGGCATCGGGACCATGATCGGTAACCCCCTCTTGATTGGTGAGTCTATCGGCTATATCAGCGCCAGCCTTTGACCATGCCCTCTGCTTCTCGTTGATATTTCCTCCGGTACAATCCTCCGAGTATTCAAGAAGCTCATCGAAATTGTTGCCTTCATATCGAAATGGAGGGTACACGCGGGGATCGATCAACAAGGTGCTGTCTACTTCAGCGTCCATGCTCCCAGGAGTTGACAGCAGTGGAACACGTATTTGTACCGGCTCTGATTGATTCGTGCGTGTTACCTTTCCTGACTCAGAATCGAGAATATCATAGGTGTCTCTTTCCCAAGAATAATCGCCTCTTACAGTGTCATCGCCGTACACATCGTCTGTCCCCACAAACTCGATTTCCTGGTAAGGTTGCTGGACTTCGGGAGTCCAAAACTCAGGTTCAATTTCGTGACCCTGTGAAGCGTCCGAGAGGACTCTGTGCTCAGCCGGCTCCATATTGGCCCCCGCGATCTCATCCTCGTAAAGTTCGACAAACTTCTCATCTTCGTCCTCATTCGATCTTGGTGCAGCGCCATACAGAGCATTGTGTGACCTATCTAACACGATTTCATCATAAGGAAGAATTGTACTAGTCTTGTCCTCATTTTTCAAGTCCAGTCCAATGTAGGATGTTGGTGACAGAGCGATTTCAATCAGCCACGGTTCATAACTGCTCTCATCGCGGTCTAGTCTACTCAGTTGAGGCAAAGACGGACGCACGATTCCAATTTGAACCGGGATAGACACTGGGCTCGACAGTAACTTTGAAAGGTCGACGGTAGTCGAGAACATTTCTGTGGTGGCCGCAGTAGCCGGAATCAGTTCCGAAATAGCAGTAGAGGTCCAAAGCGCAGGGCTTGCATGCATCTGCGAATGCTCCATCGTGTTAGAACTTTCGTGATTGATCTGATGCTTGACCTTTTCACGCCAGCTATTGGGAATTGCACTGCCATCACCACCGGGACCTAACCATAAAGAACTGACCAAGTTAGAGCCCGACAAGGCAAGGACAAGCGTGAAAAGTGTTGATCGCGGGAATTGATGTTTTACCATATCAGAATATGATGAGAGCTCAATGTAGGACACCAAGAAAGAATCCTGTTGAATTTATATTCTTTGACAACTTCGCTCAACCTACGATAAAGCCGAAGGATGGTGGTTTCCGGGCGACAGCAACCCAAAAGAGTTAAATTAGATCGCCAACCTTGCATAAACCTTTCGAGCGGATCTGTCGTTATTTCTTTGCGAAATCGCTTATAAGTGACAGATTCCTGCGATGCTTATAGTTTGTACTCAGTGACATGAAAGCCAAACAAGTTAACATTGCCGGGGAGTGGCGTAAATCCACTGAAGGCTAATTTTGGAGTAAATCGAATTTTGACTGATGTTTGGTGCTGCGCAATGCAGATATCTCAGACAAAATCGCCGTAGCATTTTCCGTATCATATAGCTTAAACTTCTTTCAAGGCATAGTGAAAGCAGAAAACTTGCATGCGGCTAGTGAAACGCAAATAGCCACAACCAAGCCTGGCGTATTCTACTCTAAACTTACCATGCATGCAATAGTACCGCAAACGTTTTGCTAGAAGCGAGAAAGTCACAAGCTCTCGACCAAACTCTAATTTATGTCATGCATAGAAAGTCGCAATCCAGAAGCCCCTCGAAGTCGCGAACTGCCATCTTGAGTTCCGCCATTCTCGTCAAAACACGCAACTCTTAGCCTTCAGACAGATTGTTGTGCATCGCTAGCCAAACTAGGCTCTAGGAGCCATTCCTCGTCAATTCCGATACTATCCCACGCCAGACAAGAAGGTTAGATTGACCATTCCTCTGCAAGATTTGTCTCTTCCTCTATCTCAGTCAGGTAGGTCAATTTAACCATTCATCGTCAATCTCTGTATCCTCATCTATTTCTGACAGGCCATTTGAGCCTATTTTAAACTCGTCAAGGTCAGTGGCGTGGTTACGTTTATTATTACCAATTGCATCTGTTATTTCCAATCCTTGTAGAAGCTCTTGAGCTGCCTGTTCCGCTTCATGTTGCACTTTTTGTAATCCGCAAGCTTCTTCTAGAAATTTGCTGCTTTCTAGGCACTTGGAAACAAAGTCGTATCCTTTCAGATTATACTTTTCAAGAACAATATCTGAACAAGCCGCACAATGAATGTATCTAGTTGAATGAAGACGGATTTGCTCAAATGTCGAGAGATAGGCCCGAATCTGCTGCGGGACGCATCCGAATTGCGAATTTTCATCATGTGGAGCATCTTTCTGGAGAGGATGCTGGAGAGTCGATATCATCAATTCGACCGCAAGAGCAGATGCCAATGGCGCGCACCCAGGCCTAGTGACCGTACACATCTGGTCCAATGTTCGATCAGTCAAACTATCTGATGGAGCATACACATCGTTGCAATAGTAGCAGCCCAAATTCAGGGTCAGTGCATTGGTGCCATGCCTCATGACCATGAGACTATCGTAACCTAAAGCTGCATTGATGACGAGTTTATTCATGCTTTTGGAAAGCACAGTGGGGAGCCATCTTGCTTCTCTCAGATCCAAGAGAAGGAAAATCACATCATGACTGTAGATCAATTCGCGTAACTTATTATAATTGGCTTCGGTATCAGGCATGAGCAGATGCCCAATCATGGGGACCAGTAAGATCTCGCCGCGACTGCTCACTCCGGGAAAGATTTTGCGCATTGCATTGGCAGCGCTCAAAGCCTTGTAAGCGCCCCGACCATTATCGGCAAGACAGTCTTTGAAGGAAAATAATGGTTGTCTGACTGGATTTGAATGCGAGACTCTTCCATTATCAGCAAAGGTAATATTTCTTACCCCCCAACCCATTAATACCCGTCCAACATAACATCCAAGGGTCCCTGCGCCGAGTAAAAGTATACGTTGCCTCTTTATAATGTCCAAGTCTAAGGCTGGGGCCACCCTCCATTTCATTAACTTAAGATTCAAATCTACTGCTTGGTCTGCCATTTGCACTGGATCAATGAGCAGTCCCAAATCAGCTAGTTTAGGGCCCAATCTACCGAGATCGTTTCTTTCCCATCCTGTGACTGGAGGAGGCGTTCCCAAATCATATGAAGATTCGAGTTCTAATGTAAGTTTGAATGAAGATTGATCTGGCCGATATATTATGACATTTGCAGATGTTTGCCCCAGTAGTGCTAATCCATTCAAGTGATTCAGTAGCATGCTTGCGGGTTTCCGGTTTTGACTCGTACATCCGTCGAAGAAAACGTAGGAATTTGAAGCTTCTGGTAATAGGCAAAAAGAGGTATGGCGATCTGAAGCTAGGAGATTATCAATCACCGAGGACTCATCAGCAGTGATTGAATCTTTGTAGTGAGTGACAATCCAAGGGGAGTGTAGTGAAGGGTGAGCCACCCAATAATAGAATTTGAACCTTTTGAGGTCTGAAAACGACAAGATATGAAATGTGTCGATATCGTCCAGACAGTCGCCAGAATCAAGAGCACGAGACATATCCGCACCCCATTGCAATAGCAATTGATGCTTATCAATAGATTTGAATTCCTCTATAGTATTCAAGTTCGTGATGGTGCCTCTAACACTGATATTAGCGGGGTCGGAACGAGAATTTTCGAAACTCGACGAATCCAAGTTCAATATGGGAGAATCATGAAACTTGTTAAGCAATGGCAGTCTGACCATGAATCCATGGAGAGGCCGGGGAACATCACTCAACTTGAAATCATCCAATTTGCGAGCACAGAGCTCCTTGAAAAACGACAGCTCTATGAAGCATTTGATGGGTGTATACTTTACCGTCGGGCGGTCTTGATGGTACCAATAGTTCTTCATCTTTGTTTGAATTGGAAAGACAACGAAAGTGTAACAACCAGTAGCAGGGTAGTCGACTATAAATGGAACGCCTCCGCCCTCCACCCCCCATTTAACCCCGCGTTCAATTTACAGCCAGGCAGACGCACGTGAGACACGGGGAAGCGATTGACCGCAACAACCCTCCAAGAGCCTCGGGACTCGATGACTGGCCCTGCCATTGCCGGTCTACCCAACGGGATGGACACTATCGGGGATCCCCACCACCAGTGAGTCTGCCTTCTGGCGCCGTATCCGCAAGCTCAAACTCTGTCGAATCACATCACCATTTCAGTCTAGGGTGGGATTCACATATTCCGGGACGTAAGTGTGGTTTATGTGGCTTCACAGATGATACACCAACGCACGCACACCTCTTCGCTCGGTACCCCTCGCGCGCTAGTACTGGCTCCTATATGATTCACCTCCGAAGCGCCTCTCTGTAGCAAACCTCGTTGCTTACACGACGATTCTGAAAAAAAACTTGCTACTTCTCGATGAATACGTGTCGTTCGTCCAAGCCATATTGATGCGCCGACGCCTTGAGACCCGCGCCCGACCAGACGAGCCGTTACCACCAATGACCCTTTCCGAACTCCAAAGCTGTTTACGCTTTCACCAAATATGCCGACTAGACTCGGGATCACACCCCAACAGTTCATACTGATAGATTATGTGCATACGGCACATACGTAACATACACACTGGTTAGTGTACAAAAAGTCAAAGGCCGCTCTCAAGGTGACAGGCGTGAAACTGCAGTACGAAGGACTATGGGTGATGAAGCCCTACAAGGCTAGAGCTGAGGTGTAAAGGAAGAAGATTACCCAATGGGGAAGATTTGTGGTTGATCGGTAACCCAGAAAGTCGCTATCTAAGGGAGGCATACTATGACTTATAGAACCAAAAGTCTGTATCTCCTGATGATTTAGATATCTCCCTTGGTATAGCTTATTTTTGTCTTTTTTTGTTTGTATGACTGATTATCCTCACATGCCGAGATCACACTAAACCACAAGCGACTACTGTTGGACGGAACGGATATGCGGCTCCGGCATTACCACGAGTTTATAGGGGATACACGGATGCGAGAGCTTCATTTTCGGATTGCAACAAGGCGGGAAAGGTTTGTGTTGCGGAAGCATTTTTATTTTTTCATTGATTTCTCTTTCCGATTGTTGGCCGAAGCGGTTACACGGCGCCGGCATTGCCACATGGTTCCTTTGTTGTTTTACTTTTTTCTCCGCCCCTTAATCCCTCGCCGATGAAGGAACGTTCGGCCTGCCACAATAATCTGCCATGAGTCCACGGACCGGGTGTCACTGCAAGAGGTAACATTTCAAAGTAGGTGTGAGCATAGCAGGCACGATGCCGATTGGTTGAACGAGTAGAGATACTCCGTTGTTTTTTTTGGCTTATATGGAAAAGAGTCAGACCTCTGAATCTGCTTCACTTCAGTTCATCCTATTATTAGACATCGGGGTTAGTGAAATGACGGCGCAACGGGCTTGCGGAAACATGACAAATCGACCGAGGAAGTGAAATATTATTAGAGTTGAAGTACCGTCGCTGGAGCATCCCGTTTTCAGAAAAAGCAAGGATTATCGGGATCCTGATAGTCTTGTCGATTATTTCTTCCACGCATCAGATGGGAATCGTTTCGGGAAGAAATCGGTGTTCTCTGGCTCTGGAAAGACCAAATTGTCAGGCTAATCGTGCTGAATGATATGGGACCGATGGATACGGTTCTTGTCTCTACTATTCAATTCGAAGGTGATGACTCGATTCATGAAATTTGATGTGCTTTAAAAAATATATTGCTGACCGGAAGCTATTATTAGTCCATACTCCGGGACGGTCTAAGAATAATCCTTGACCTATTTGGGCCAAGAAGCGGAGACAGTCACCACGGGTATCTTGGTTAAACTCCACTAAGTAGGTCGTGGTGGTAACCGTATCAACTTGGTTCTTGGAGGTCAGGATGTGGCCTCGGGAAAAATGCTGTTAGACCAAACTAATATAGAAGATGTGAGTGGAGGGGGACTCAAGAGAGGGGAAAGGTGGTCGTGGTGCACAGACTGAATTCGTCACAAGATACTGCGACGTCTTCTGTGATCGTGACAATAGCCCCATGACCAGGCGTGAAGGACTGGGGAAAGGCAGTGTAGTCATAGCTGAAGACGAGGCCACCAGTTGAGTCGGTGGTGACATAAACGTCACCGGTGTAAGTGATTGGGTCACCGTTCAAGTCGACGGTCACACCGGAAGTGATATAGTGCGCGCACTCGGTGCAAGTGGAACTAGCGAACAATTGGGTTGTCGTGGTGAAGCACTCGCTACCGCTGCAAGTAGAACCAATCCAGAAAGTGGAGGAGTGGACGTAGCCGTCAGGGAAGGTGTTGGAGAGGGTGGTGGGATATCCTACAAAACCTTGAACCGTAGTCAAGGAAGGCATGTCGGCTCTCTTTAGGAGACCAAAGAAAGGCTTGGCAGAGACAACGGCAGCGGAGGCGATGAGAGCGGCGACCTGAGTAAATTGCATTGTGATTGATGGAGGTCGGGGAGATACTGTGTGGAAAACGTTTTTTGATGAGGGATCGAGGCATATTTGAATGTATTTCTATCCCTAGTCATTAGGCTCGGAACATCGTACGATAACTTGGTGTCACATGGCTTTGTGATATCTAGCGCAATTTACCATTTTCGGCTTTAAGTTTAATTGCCGGCGCATCGCGGAATACGATACTGTGCGAATACATCGTTTGCATCAATTTCGTGGCATACTGAGGCTCGATTTGCATAGCCATCCCGCGAGACGGCGTAAGTGACGATGTGCGATTTCCGATTAATGATATCTCCGCTCGATAACCCCACACAATTGCCGAGGTAGTTGCTATGGATTCGGGCGAAAAAAGACCTGAGGTCGCGGGAGATTTTCTTCGTAGATTTTGAGGTTTTTTGGAAGGCAGACAAAGAGTAGGCAATGCTCTCGAGTTTGGTAAGATTCTGAAGGCGTTGCATATCTTCGTTCGATGTATTGCGACGTGCGCGACTAGCACAAAGTCATTGATCGCAACAAGTTCTTATGATGCGAATATTGTAACTTGTATTGGACATCATCTTACTAATATGATGGAGTTCTGCGAGCAGCAAGCCTAACGAAAGCGGTGAAAGAAGTGATATAGTCTCGCGCACGCATAGTCAACATCAAGATAGATCTGAGCAATGACGGGAGCAGAAATGCCGGCATGGATCTTTCCCTCCAGCTGGGGGGTCAGGCGAAAAGTTCCGCTTGCAAGTCGGCGTTCCCCGGGGAGACACCTTAAAAGACTTTACCGTGTCCATAGGTTCCAAAAAAGAAGTGCTCACCCAATTCCGGGCGCGCATGATATCGCCGCGAATCCTCGCAACTGCGTGTCAGGCGCCTCAAAAAGCGGGATATTGGGAAATTCAGTAGACGAAGCGATTTGTTTTCACTCCTCAGCTCTTGTGGAGTTTTCTTCCAAGGATAAAACAAGCGTGGTCGAGGGTGAGGGGAAAGCCACTTGTCAGAGGGCCGGGTACTCCGGCGGCTTTGATGTCGCCTCCGAAGCAGCGGCGAAGGAGTTGTGGGCCGAAGAGAAGCTCTTCGTCTCGCGAGAGTCAGATACTGTGTCGGGTGGTGATATTAATCCTGGCCCGCGAGGCTCTTAAACTCGCTTAGCGCCTGCTCCAACTGGGGTTAAGCGCCGTCGAATCGCGCGGGACGTGAAGGGCGCTGCGAGTACTGTCTTGAGAAAT
>JAKTTQ010000287.1:0-39118 GCA_030581555.1 [Candida] argentea
TCTATTGAGATCGGCCTCGTTATCGTGGAGAGAACACAGCAACGAAAATAAATTTCACGTCGAAATCCTGGCAGCCTCTTCCAGTTATGTTTCGTAAGAAACCGCCGCCATTACTGGTATCTGAAGAGCTTGAACAGTTGTATAATTATGCATGTGAAAATACTATACTGAACTTGACATTTGAACAAGCTGGGGATTTCGAATCGGCTTTGAAAGGTTGGAAAAGCCTTCATACCCTGTTACTCTTCAAGACCGATCTGTATGATAAACTTCGCATCAAATTATCTGAGAGTGATCTTGTGATTCTTCAACACCTTCGCAATATTAGAGATGAGAATGTAAGGCATTTGATTCGTTCTCAAATGCAAGTCGATGAGCTCTCTCGAAGATCTACCCATGATTCAATCAGTTGGCCTCAACAACCAGCAGGCCCCTCCTCTTCATCGAATGGTCCTGGGAAAATGCTTCAGCCATCCATGCGCCAAGGTCCCAAGCCGCCCATCTCGTCCAATTCTCTGCGTTCTATGCGAAAGTCTTTACGACCAGGCGTTTCCTCAGCGAACTCTTTGAAAAACTCTAACTCTAATCGTGATGCGTTGGGTGCGGCAAATATTGCAGTGCATAGCATGGATAATTTATCCCGGACAAATCCTCGCAAAAATTCGTCTCCGTCCTCAACTGCTGATCGAACATTATCGTTCCCACCTATTCGTCAACAACCGTTACATGATCCATTCCATGACTTTGACGATGTCATGGCCGGGAAAAATTGGCAAACAACAGGCCTGAGATCCCAACGGCTGTCTGTCGAAGAAGATAATTTGATAGACTTGGATGATACAAATGATTTCTTGGTGGATTATTATGCTTCGCCTGATTCATCACCACTTACCAACGGTGACCTCAGCAGGTTCGATGATTTATCGATCAAACCTACGCCTCCATCTCCCCCCAGAGCAAGGAGCTCAATACCACAGAAACCGAATATTACGCGACCCCCAATCCCAAAGATCCAAGTGCCCAAACCAAAATTCGCAGCTTCAGATGCCGATCATACGAGTGGCATTTCTCCCACAATATCTACGAAAACACCATACGTGTACAAGAAACCAACACCTATCAATGTTCAAAGCTTGATGAAGAATGCGGCTCAGCAAAAGGCAAGACCCAAACCTAGTCGGGCTCCTTCTTCAATAGAGCAAAAGGCTCAACATAGGTCGTCAGCTGTTGCAAAACCGGTAGCAACCAAAACAAATTCAACCTCACAGCAAAACTCGGCACCAAGACCGCGACCGAAACCCACTACAACCATGTCATATAATTATGTGCGAGCACCACCAAAGAAGGGTGCTGCTTCAGGGACTCCCATTGCACGCAAGAACACGCCTGAGCCCGTGTCCGCTAGTCCTACCAACCCCGAGGAAAAGGCAAATCATGTGTCTCAGGAAGAAGAAGAGCTCATCAGTCTGATTAGAGGGATTGACCCCACGGCTGCTCGTCAAATCTTGAGTGATATTGTTATCAAGGGAGATGAAGTCCATTGGGATGATGTCGTTGGATTGGAAGCAGCAAAGAACGGCTTAAAGGAAGCCGTGGTCTATCCGTTTTTACGTCCAGACCTATTCCAAGGCTTACGAGAACCAGCAAGAGGAATGTTACTTTTTGGGCCTCCCGGCACTGGTAAAACCATGTTGGCGCGTGCAGTTGCCACTGAATCCAAGTCGACTTTTTTTTCCATCTCGTCATCCTCGTTGACATCTAAATATTTGGGTGAGTCGGAGAAATTGGTAAAGGCATTATTTTTGCTTGCTCGAAAGCTTTCGCCGCTGATAGTTTTTATTGATGAGATTGATTCTCTAATGAGTTCTCGATCAGAGGGTGAACAGGAAAGTACACGACGAATCAAGAATGAATTCTTGGTGCAATGGTCAGAATTGCTGAGTGCTGCTGCCGGTAAAGAAACCGCAGGAGAAGATGTGCTGCGAGTGTTGATCTTGGGTGCGACAAATTTACCGTGGAGTATTGATGAGGCGGCTCGCCGACGGTTCATGCGCAGACAATACATCCCTTTGCCCGAAGCTGAGACTAGACGAGCCCAAGTATCGAGATTATTGCATTATCAGAATCATACTCTTACCGAACAAGATTTGGACACATTAATGGACCTTACTGATGGATTCAGTGGGTCTGATATCACGGCTTTGGCCAAGGATTCGGCAATGGGCCCTTTAAGACTGTTGGGAGATAAGTTATTGCTGACGGCAACTGAAAATATCCGAGCGATCAACTTGGATGATTTCAAAAAGAGTCTAGCTTACATTCGGCCTAGTGTTTCTCAAGAAGGCATTGCAGAATATGAAAAGTGGGCTGAAAAGTTTGGTTCGTCGGGTGCATAAATTGAATCGCTGGTCATATCAATGCATTACTCTACCTATATACTCTCACTAGTCCTCCTTCTTTTCCCATTTCACCAAATGCTTTGTAGTTTCTATAGGCATACAATAGATGGGGTCAATTTCCTTTAGGCCATACTTTTCGTGATCCACAAGACTTAGGCCTGTGATGCCAAAGCATGTGTGGAAGATATCAGCTTGATTATCTGGTCGATCACTTATTCCACCATGTTGAACATCTTGACAATTTAAGATGAACGATTCGAGTTTATGCACATCGACCCAATGCTTTTTTCCCAAGATCGCTAATGAGGAAAGAACCCACCAACTATAACAAACGTCCGGGAGCTTTTCAGGACGTCCATTGAATCCTCCGCTGGGGAGGATTTGTCTCTCGCTCAACCAGCTTGCTAATTTGGTCTCATTCCCTCCCAAGAGATCGAGCCTATCGCAAATTGCGAGGGCTCCCACGCATGTGAATACTTGAGCAGCGTGACTTTCACTTCCAGGAATGATCCCGAACCCGCCGTCGAAGTTCTGACATTGCAAGATAAAGTTAACGGCCGGATCGACTATCTCATCGGTCAACGCTCCCAATATTGATAGTGAGGAAAGCGCAGTATACGAGAATCGTGTATCGACTTCACCGGTCGAATCGCCTTGGAAAGATCCATTTGGTAGCTGTAAACTCTTGATGAATGTGGCCAAGCAATCTCGTTTGGTCATATCTAATACACTTAAGGAATCATCGTACATGAAGAGTATTTGCAAGCCTGAAAGGGTCGATAGAATGTGCGCGTCATGTTGTGGGAAAGCTCCAAACCCACCAATGATGTTATCCCAACAACTTAGAACGAACTCTACTACTTTCACCGCATCGAGACTATCCGGTGGGGCATTCATCGTCAACATGGCCGTGACCCCCCAGTAAAGTCCATTCAAGCGTAAATGTTCACTCAACCAATACTCGAGGGATCTCGATGACTCCTGTGTCTTGATGAACTCAATATGTCGCTCTCTAGCGAAATACTCTATATCCGCAGTGGCCATTATAGGGTGAAGTGTTTCGATGTTATCCGTAGAGTGTGAGGTCTGCTTGCAGTAAAATACTCCTGATCCGGATATCTCCTCTGTGAGGAGTCTCTTGGTACGTAGGAAGGAGTCGTGGATTGGTGTTTGAGATCCGCACCGCAATATTGAATACCGGGAAATTGGGGACCTCGCCAGATCTCACGGTGCAAAGGAAGCTTTGCTCGAATGTGATCTCAACTTGCTATATATTTGAATCAGGGAAGGCCATGTGACTAGTGACTCTTGCTCACGCTTAGAACGGGATCTCCATGCAAAGAAATAGTAGCTTTTTTGAAATTTTTTCTCAAACGTGTATAATAACTAGCTGATTGAGATTTAGATTGGATTCAAACTAGCTCAGGGGCAAGGATGAAAACGCGGTTGCGCAAGTACAACAGAACCCGAAGGAGTGTGACCTCCTTCCCTATCTGCTAGAACCCACCCATCTCAGATCAATGTTGAACATAGTGTAGAGTAAGAATACGTACGAAATTGGGGTCGAAATTATATTTTCTATCTATTCGCTGTTTTAGAGGTTTGTGTTGATTACCGAATGAATTGTACATAGCTAAACAAGCCGCAAATACAAGTTACATGTTCAAAAAAAAAAAGAACTGTGCACGAAAACAATCGAAAGAAGCTGTCATCAGACCTATGCTCATAAAAAAAATGCTCAATGTGGGCAAGAAGTCCACTGTAGTATGTGGAGATAGGTTAATTGCATCCTGCAATTATCCAGGGAATGTCCGACTCGCTATAGATATATTTGCTTGGGGGAGAATAAACGACGACTGGGACGATATTCCGCATAGTTAAGGGTCCTTCCAGTGACCAAGCTTGCAAGATTCACGACCTTGCATCCTTGATACATGACTTCGAAATTACCAAAAGTCACGTCGTTCAAGATCAATATCGTGGGAAGAGGCTCGATCCGTAAAACATGCTCATACACAACATCCACCAACCGAGAATCTCCCAAGAAGGGTTCGAGATTCCCTTGGTCAAGTAGAGTCCTGACGAACTTGCGACTCTGTCGGACTTTGGTGTTTATCATATCTTCTCCTGTATGGTTATGATTGTGATTATGAACTTTGTGACGAATGCGTTCGTCGCCGTTCATTTGCGATTCCTGCTCAACGGCTTCACGATCTTTGGCTAAATCTTGTGGGAAAATGATGTCGGTTCGTTTGAATTTCGACATCAATTCATCCTTCAATATGACCAATTCTTGTGAGAGGTAATTCACTCGTACAGGGTTCCAACCAGCAATGATATTCCCGCTGGCAAATACACGTTCCAACCTGCTGAGGAATACGTTTGGAATTGGTTTCTGTGGTAAGTAGTTCAACAGCGTACACCCAAGTGAATACGTTGATTGCCAAGGATCGTTCTTTCCGGGGACAAGCAAAAGCTGACAAGATTGTGTGACGATTTTGAATTTGGAAAGCATCTTGGCTAGATTATCGAAAAGCCCTTTATAATGTTCAGAACTCGTGACGGAAGATACCCCGGACGTATCCGAAGTCAACGGCACTGAGATGAATGAGCCCGTCATAACAATCAACAAGGGAGCCGAGCCGGAAATGCCCAGCTCAATATCATCTCTCAATTCCTTGTCGAGATTCAGAAAGAATTTCCCGAGTCCCTCCATAACCTTGAGATCATCCAAGAAACAATTAGATCCGAGAAATAACATCCGATGCTCCGGTAATGCCTTTTCGATTTCTGCTAGTTTCCGTCGGTATTTCCTCGTCACTCTAAGGACTTGTTGGCTTGCTGCCGATGTCACACTCTTCCCGTTAGCATCGGGATTCGTATCTTTGTGAACCCCAAGAAAATCGATATTGCCATATGCTTCCAAACACGCGTCTCTCTTTTCGATTTGAGGTTGTGACATTTCATGTACATGCATAATGCCTCCGATATAGTCTGGGGAATTATTGGATTTGCCTCCAGATGCAGAGTAGGTCCCATTGATCACCACAAACATTCCCAATGCGAAGAAGGCATCGTCCGCTTTGGATGCGTGATCAAAGTTCAATTCGATATAATCCGTTGAATCTTCAACGATATATTCACCATTGGCGCTTTGAGATAATAGGCCAAATAGTGAAAATCGGGTATTATCTCGGCCCAATAGGTTCTTGATCGGAGTGATTTCGTGTGTGGGCCCAGCATACCCGCTATTGCTGATTGAGGATAGTGCAGAAAACGTTGGTTTTTGAAAATCTTGATGTCGTGAAAGGCGATCAGTTATAAGAGAGTACCGTGAGAGAAAGAGATCTGTTTTAGCCAGTAAAACGTGAGTCAATTTCTCCGAAAATGTCATTCTCTTCGCTGAAGGGAGTAGACTAAATTGTCTACGAGCTTTGTCGAAAACAAAATGAGGTTGGTCCGGAGGATTGATGACTTTGAAAAATAATCTCCAGTCTATTGAAGATTCTTCCCCGCCAGCCTCGTCCACAATTGTATCCGATCGACCGGCCTTCGTTATTGAATTTGATCGCGATGCCGCGGCCGATGCCAGCGCAGATGTTGTTTTGCTCATTTCTCTTACCAAATACCGAAGACCTTGGCCATCAATAAATAGTCCTCGATCCTCAGATTTCCACGCTTTAGCAATATCTTCCATAAACTGCTGTGCCTGAACGCCTTTCCATTCCATACCAAATTGGTATCCAATTAACTCTGCAAGGACGGCTAACGCGTCAGTTTTCACGTTAAGACCATGCTTTTTAGATAGGATCCTATATGCTAAGGGACGAATATTCGACGGCTGTAGCTTTATAGGCACAGACTGTGACGTGGCCATTGCTCAAATTTGGACTTGCAGCAAGTGCTTATATTCCTAGACGCGTCTGTTGGATTTTTCATCAAGCGTGAGTTAGGTTATATGTAGGACGTGCGGGCTATGTATATAAACGGGGTGGCGTATATTTGTAATGTCAGGTCGGGATACGTCCGCTCAGGCCTATGGCCACGTCCGCTCAGGTCTAGGCTGAGAATACGTCTGTCTAGGCTATGAAAGTTTTTGTCTTGGCTATCAAAGTATCTGTCTTGGCCAAACATGTCTTTCTACATATACAGTCCATCGAGTAAATGCTTGAGCTTGTGATACAAGGCATTACAATTGGTCCCCTTCTTCTCCAATTCAAGCAAGACCTGAGTATCTTCAGTCATTTCAAAGAGGTTGGCAAACTTGGAAAGAAGATCATTAATCAGTCGTAATCGATGTAAACATCGGTGTTTATGCTTGTAGAGTTTGCTCACGGTGGGAAACTCGGAATTCAGACTCGTTTGGATTATCTTCGAGTTGATGTCGTCAAGCTTTTGCTCACACGATGCTTGTGAACTGACCAAGAAATTCCGCAACGATTGGAACAGCAATTCGCGCTCAGCAATTTTTTCCTCGCTAATCACCGTCGCGAGACTATCGGAAAATGTGTATCGCGTTTGTTCGGCCATTTGCACGTTGATTTCCTCCGCAATGGTTTCGTGTCCCTTCTTACACGTTTCACCAAACGTTTGTGGTAGCGTCGTGATAGGCTGTGACGACTTGATGCAGAATCGCTCATACTCATCGGAGTTCCGTTCAATCATAGTCTTGATCTTCATAAATTCTCGTGATAGTATAAGTCGCTCAGCCTCATACTTGTCCTTGATCAGTTTAAGTGCCAGGCGTAATTCGTTCTCGGCAGTCTGGCTCTTGAGCTCGGATTCATGGATCGTCACATCATGCAACTTCTCCTCATAATCCTCTTCTAGCTTGTCTAGTTTGCTTTGTTTCATCGCAAGCTCTCGGTCTTTATCTTGCAATGCAATTTGGAGCGCGCGGAGTTCGTCTTCCCGCTTACTGAGTTCCAGCATGCGCGCGTCACCTTCTTTCCTCAGTGATATGAGTTCATCCTCGCGTCGACCCAATTCTAACAGCCGGAGGTCTCGGTCCAGCCGTAAACTCTGCACTTCTTGTCGCAATTGTGATTGGTGCGAAAGTAATTCAGTCACCTTGGTCTGTAGCGTCTCGATCTGCCGCTGCTTGTTCTCGCACGTACTTTCCAACTCGGATATCCTCGTTTGTAGTTTGCTCTCTAAACAAGTGATCTTCTCCTCATACTTCCTTTCCTGGTCCCTGAGTTTTTCTTGATCCTGAAATGTCAAAAGCTCAAGTTCAGATTGGTGTGATTCTGCGTCTCGATTGCGTTGAGTCTTGGCCTCTTCGAGCTTCTGACGTAAATGGGCACATTCCTCTTGTACCTGCATTATTCGAGACCGCTCATCGGCGCGCCGTTGTCTGCGCGCGAAATCATCAACAACATCTTCTTCGTCTATGCCAGTGTGTGAGTATTGAGGCGAATAGTCCCCATAGCTATTGAACTTGACGCGCTTGGTATCTCGAGGACTGAATATTTCATGCAGAGTTCGACCTTCTTCGTCTGATTCCGTAACAAGACTGCTGAGATAAGTCTTTATCTTGCCGTATAACCCACTAGGTCTGGTTGATGAGTTCGATGATGAGTATTTCAGCGTTCTATATTGATGCTGGGGAGCACCAGGTCGGCGCGCATAGAGATTCGACGAATGACCGTTGGAAGAATCTAGGATACTATTCAGATTCAGGAATGATTTCAGACTTTGAAGTTTCGGCATGTTGAATTCCAGGAGTGTGTGTGGCTTTATAAAAGACCCACTCGCCCTCGCTTGTTGTAGCGATGGGATGCGATTTTTCCTGGCGGAGTCGTTGGAATAAAATGGCGGCTCGCTGGTAGTATAAGATGGTACCTCAATCGGATTTCTTCCGAAAGAGTCGCCGGTGGGATGGGAAGGGCCCTTGTTTTTATCTATAGTGGATGCAGTGGCATATGAGTGGGAATAACTTCCCGATAAGCTGGATGTCGATGAAGGGATCGGGGGAGTTCGCGTACCAGGATTATATCTGGTCGTTGAAGATCGATCACGATCACGCGGTCCTTCCTTCCAAGGATTGATAGGTGGCAAAAAGCTCTTGCTTGAATGTTCTGGCAGATCATCTAAGTACTTGTATTTCCTCTTTCCAGAAGTGGTGGTCGAATCGCTGGCGTTAGTGCCATTGTGTGGTTGATAAGGTAACCTGTCCTTCCACCTTGAAGGTTTGTAATCATCTCGAGAGAATCGACTCATCTCGCAGAGTATTCACCAACGCCTACGCTCGCCCTGACTCGACTTGACTTGGAGGTACGTCGTTAACATTTAGCCGCGCTCGAATCTCGTGACCATTATGTTTTTTTCTCAGTCGCGTCCCAAATTTAGACGCGTCTGAAATTCACTCTGTTTCTTCAATTGGCGTTGTTTCCTATTTCAGATACTCTTCGTGTTTTGGCTGCAAAAAATTTAGTAGTCTATTTGTGCTTCTTACGATCTAGGAATGCGGAGTACACCAGCTATTTATTCGATTGTCTGTGGGAGGTTTGAGTCAGATTCAGATCCAGGTTCGCAAGGACAGCTTTTGTGCTCTGATCACCTTTCCCACAATCTTGTTCCTCCAGGAATGAATTTTCTGATGAATCAGCCAGTCGGTTACTCTCCACTTGAACGGTCTTTTGCACCGATTCGATATCGTATTTGATCGTGCTAGGCTCCTCAATACTCTTATCAGTAGGAGTCTCATCTATGCAATGCAATCCGCGGTCCTTGACAAAGAATGATGCAATCAAGCAGACTCCAATCAAAGGAATTAGCATGTAAAAGTAATTGTGTAGTGCGTGAGTGTACATCTTTCTAATGAGAAAAATCTGCGCTGGTGTCCATTGGTCACCACTCATATCACTGTGGAGGCTACCACGAATAGATTCCACTTGTGCAGAGGACAATTGCTCTTCTCTGTGGTATTTCGATAAACACGTTGCAACGGTATTGCTGATAACAGTTGAGCCTGCGGCCACGCCTACCGCTCCGCCAAATGATCTCATGACATTCCGGGTAGATATCACTACTGCTCGCTCCGCTTTTTTCGCTTGTGCTTGAACAGCAATCATCGTGGGTTGAAATGTCCATCCCACCCCTGTGCCCATCAACAATAAAATTACGACGCAAATGCCATCTGATAACTCCCCACTCCATAAAAGTAGTAACCCACACGCAACTAGCCAACAAGTATATCCAGCAATGACAACATGAATATAATGACCAGAAAATGAAATCACATGTCCTGAAACGATCGACATGATCGACTGCGACAAAAAAAGTGGCAAGACCATGATAGCGCTGTGAATAGCATCCTTTCCTTTGACGATTTGGAAAAAATAAGGAAGGTAGTAGAGGAAACTAAAGTATGTCGCGCCGAAAAGAACGTTGGAAAATAGAAGTAAGCACAAAGAAGGCTTTTTGAAAAGACAGAGTGGAACCATCGGTAGACGGGCCACGCGCCATTCTATAATCAAAAACAAGCAAAATGAAATTCCTCCCGCGCAAAAGAGACCAATGACAGTGCCACTGTTCCATGCATATGCGGTCCCTCCCCCACTGAGAGCAATCAAAAGAGGTGTCAATGCTGCGATAGCGGCCACGATCCCACAATAATCGATATTGATAAATTTCGACCGCTTCGTAGAAAGGACTTTGCGATATTCTTTGGGCGGGCCGTCAATGAAAAAATGAATGCAAACGGCACATGCAAATGCCAAGGGTGCTAGCATGTAGTAGAACCCTCGCCATGTATAATGTTGAGTGAAAGCAGCCATCAAAAACGGGCCCACAGCATTCCCGATTCCCACGCTGGATCCGAGGATTCCCTGGTATTTCCCACGTTGTTTAAGAGTGACAATATCGCTCAAAATGACCATTCCAAGTGAAGATACTCCACCATTCCCGATTCCCGCAAATGCTCGAAAGATATAGAATTGAACACCTGTTTCGCAAGTGCCACATGCAATATCGGCAATACCCAATATAAGTAAGCACGAGACCAAAACGCCCTTGCGGCCGAAAATATCCGCTAATCGGCCAAAGAGAACTTGACAAACACAATTGGCCAAGAAAGATGCAGTGCCTGCCCAATATATAGAGTCCTGACTGTACAAATCGTCTCCGATCGCCGAAAGCGCGATGGTGATTCCCGTCTGGTCGATAAAAGCAACCATGTTGGCCAAACCCAAGGCGCTCATGCACACCAAAAGACGGCTCGTGGTCATGAGGTTGACATGAGCATCACCCAAGCGACCAGCCAAATCATCAGGCCCATCGGGAGTTGACGAATTACTCAGGGTGATTGTGAGTCCACCCTTTTCGTCTTTATGTTCCATCCGATTTTTGTTTGATGCAATGCAAATTGTTGATGGTGCGATCAGGCTGCGGTTTTAAGAGGTATTGAATGCGAGGAAACTTTTAGGCTGCGAAAAATCTGGCTCTAGCTGCCTCAAAAATAATTGAGCTCTTGCGGAAAAACCTCAAGGACGACGGAAAATCTTGTAAACTTGTTGGCACCCATCGGCACTACGGAATAGCTTTCATTCTTATATCCCCCCTCTTCCGAATGATTTGAGGTATAATGTGTATTCGCACACCCCTCAATCTGTCACCGGCAAAACCCGCGTCAAGATCGTGCACAATGGTGGCAGAATCAGAGGAGGTTTTTAACAATAGAGATCTTTAGAATAATACCGATATTACACCAATTGTTGGTGAGGATTTTCCAGGCCCAAATATTGACCACTGATTGTTCTTTGATTTTGAACATATTCGAAGAGATCCTCGGCTTTCGAAATCCTATTTTATCATGAAATCATCAGGGTGGGATTCATGGCATGGCAACGCCCATCTTGAAACTTGGCGTTGTCCAAGCAATCATGACCATTTGACCCCTGAAATCAGTTTCATTAAAACCACTCATTTCAGAAAATGTTCTTGTCGACGAAGGTTTGCTAGAAACAAGCGGCCGGGATATTCGCTTATACCGACCGCCTTCTCAAAGGACGCTCCAATGAACGACATGATATATGTCATCTCGTGAACTGATCTTTGCAGTAAGGCTCATTATCGCTAGCCAAGTAAGCTCTGGTAATTTATACTGTGAGCTTTCTTTTTTCTGTGGCGGGTGGCGTGTCAATATTGCGCTCAAAATAATAGTGCGTTTCGACAGGGGCTGAGGGAGGCGGCGGCGGCGGCGGCAGCGGCGCGGCCTTCCGAGAGGGGCAGAACCGCAACGTTCGCCATTGCCATCAGCTGTGCATGCTTGTGAGGTAATTTTAGTCAAGCAAGATTCATCAAGGTGAGTGAGCCTCCATTTTGTGTGAACCTGTGGCAGTGACTCTAATTGTCGATGTGGCTGGTCAAAACCACCATCTCTCAAGTTCCGATTTCTATTTCACCTCCAAGTTCGACTTTTCGGCTGGAACTTGATACATATATCCGGTACGCGCCAGTTTGTAATATCCATTGCTGAGATGCAACATCCCAGATCGCCAAGTCGCGGTGCCTCAAAGTGAATGTAACGTAGGTAGACTCTCCGGGAACCAAGAACACTTTTTCAAACCCTCGCAACATGCGTGAAGGTGACGCCACTAGAGTGCTTGGGAGTTCAATGTATAATTGTGCAACGTAACCACCTCCTGTGGAACCAATATTTTCGATAGTTACTCGTACCTGATACAAGATTGTCCACAAGGCGGGATTCCCGCCTAAACCACCCCCTGAGAGGGGCGGGTCCACTTTCTGGGGCTTTTTCCCTTCCGCGGCGAGATTGATATTGTCGGGTCCATCGATGCTACCTCCATGACCACCCAAATCCTCCTCATGCACATGCTCGTCAAACAAATATGGGTATATGAATCCCGGAACCGGATCGAAATGTTGTGGGAAAAGTGCATCTTCAGGCTCGGCTAAGTCGTCCTCATAATTGTCAAATACTGGCAAATATGGTTCGGGGTATGGAAGGTATTCTGAGGGCACGTTCACTTCTCGGATGGTAAGGTCAGAGAGTTTGAATTTCGTGTACGAAAGGCCAAATCCGAATTCGAAGCGAGGCTTGATGTTGTGCTTGTCGAAAAACCGATAGTCAGTGAATATATCTCTGTCAAAGTCGTCTTGGGGCTCATTATCATCGCCCAAATCCGAAATCACTGGCACATAGTGCTGACTTTTTCTCGCTATCGTAAAGGGTAGCTTGCCCGAAGGGTTAGCGTCACCAAAAATTATATCGGCTATTGCCTGGCCGACATATTGGCCCAAGGGAGGACAGTAAAGGACACCGACCACGTTTTTGTGTTGAATCCATCTCTCCATCAAAATGGGTCCTACAGAATTGACAACCACAATAGTTTTCGGACACCTTCCAGCGATCTGATCGATCAATTCATCGCCGTTATGCCATAATGATAGGTTCTTGCGATCGCCATAATTCTCATCGACTTGAATATACCCTTCTCCAGAGTATGCACTGACGACCACAATGGCCACGTCTGCCTGAGCGGCCAATTCTGAGGCATGTTCCGGCTCCCAGTCGCTCGTAGTATAGTCGACGATCATATTTTGAGCACGAGCCGCTAAGGAGATCGCCTCGTATGGTGTGATCACAAAGGGATTATTTACAGAGGATGAGCCCCAGCCACATGTCAAAACACCGCCCACGCATTTCTGGTCCTTGCAATTAAATCCTAGAGGGTCGGCGCTTGCCGCCATACCTGCAACCAAAACCAGTTTCCCGCTCGCTCGTCTTTTGAGCGGCAAAGCGTTATTGGTATTTTTCAAGAGCACTACCGCTTCCCGAGCAACTGATAATGCCGTTTGCTGGGTGAATATGCTCCGGGCATCAATGTGCCAGTTTCTCTTTGCAACGTTGCCATAGTTTTGGTAAGGAAATTCTTGGCCTTCCGTGTGCTTTGTCCAAGAGCTAAAATTGGGCTTATTATTTTCTCTCGGTAATCGCACCGATTCAATTGCGAAGAATGGAGCAAGTATTCTCGCGGCCATGTCGTCGAGCCGCGATTGAGGTATGGTTCGATTGAAAACTGCTCGTGTCAACTCCGGGCCCCAAAAGGACCGACCAGCAAGCCAATCGTCATAGATATCTCCGGGCATGGTCATATCCAAGCCACTGAGAGCCGATTTCACTCCTGAATGTTGAGCTCCCCAATCCAGAACCACGAATCCTTGGAATCCCAATTCTTCCTTCAATAAGTAGTTCAACAAATATGAATTCTCACAGGCATAAGTATTATTCACCCGGTTGTATGAGCACATCACTGCACCTGCGCCCGCTCGTATAGCATCTGCAAATGGCCATAGGTAGATTTCATGCATTGCGCGATCGCCAATATTGCTGCTGATTGATTCTTTCAAGTTCTCCCAACTATTGTCTTCCCATTCACCGACTTGACGGAAATGTTCCTGTTCATTGCCCACTAAGTGTCTTAATGTTGCAATGACTCCCTCATCCTGGATTCCCTCGACCGTCGCAGCACCGGCAGCTCCTTGGAGGTACGGGTCAGCTCCGAAACTCTCCCAGTTGCGACCTCCACATGCCTTCATTCCTAGAGGGCCGATTGTTGGTCCCAAGACGATATGTACGCCTTTGCGCTTGTGTTCTTGTCCAATAGCTTTCCCTCGAAGATACATGAGGCCCCTATTGAAGGTCGCTCCCGCAGCTAAACCCGAGGGGAAATGAGTAACGAAATCGGTAAACCTGACACCTTGAGGACCATCTTGTAAGCAAAAGCTGGGGATACCTAATCTTGGAACGGAGCCAGTGTTCCCCACGCAAGGACCTGACCCCCAGCCTGTTCCTGTGGTCAAGTTCACCCGTTCTGGAATGGACATTTTCAGTACGATCTTTCGGGCCCGATCATAAGCTTTGAGCCAGATATGTTCTAATCTTCCTCCAAGTGCTTGAAAATTGGTTAGTATTAGTTTCCCTGGCGGGGGGAACGATTCGAAGTACTCACGAGAAGGAAAATACGCGGGGCTCGAGGCCCGATCATTGCGGTCGTGAGTGAACATATTGGTTTCGAGCTGGCGTTTATTTATGAAAGTCATCTTATCCAGATCTTGTGAGCCATGTATATGATAGATTGACATCAACACTATGATTGCTGTCTTATCAACAAAATTGAGCCAAAGCATGTTGGTTATAACTAGTGGCTGCAAAAAATCGATCAACGTTTAGCCGCTCGCCTGGCCTTTTTTTTTCCCGGTCTTAGATCGAGACCGATTTTTCGCAGCCACTTCGATCAGTCCGATGCAATGTGCCTGTTGACTGAGCCACAGATCTAATGGTTAAAAGGGTATATAAACGGGGTATAGTTTACAAAGGTTATCAGTTTCACCCGTCTAATTATTTCAGATCATTTACTCTATCCTTTGGGATGACACATGTTCCAGCATGGCGCCATAATCCCACTCATCTTCTCTATTTCATTATGAACTCATTCTAGCAGTCACTTGAAGTGGCGTCACTATGCTGGGTGCTGTGTTTGCCGACAGCTGTTGTTGTAATTCGAGTTGATTGATACTGAGCGATCCTTTCAATGTCAGAATACTCTCAGACTCTGATTTTTCGTATGAACACACCGATACGCGGGCGGCAGTGGACGTTGCGGGAGAACTGAACCCAAGTGTCCGGAACTCTTCGCCGAGACTTTTGGGAGAGTCTGCGAGGTGACGGGCTGATTGAAGGTCCGTTTGTGGCCGAGAGAGAACGTAAGTGTGCAACATTTCGCGCGGCACGTCAGACTTTATCATCGTCAGTTCAGCATCTGTCGACGATAATGCCGCCAACAGGGTTGCGAGTGTTTTCATGGATGTGTGTGTTGAGTAGTTGGGTGAATTTCCAGTTTGGGGTGGCGAGCTTGATGAATCGGTCGTTAGGGGCAGAGTATTTGGGATCAAATCCACAGCCGCAGTTTCTGCTTCCTGAGGGTGATTCTCCAGAAACGGGGTATCACGAACCGACCGTTTGATTATTGGTGGACCCAGGAGTCCCGACGCGGCATATTCCTGGGTATTTTGATCGGCACCATCCAGTGGCTCCCCGAAATACTTTCCAACCAACCTGATTGCCGCGTCATTATCCAATAACAAGGCGCCCTCGAAATACCCTGGTCTTGAGTCGTCGATTTTGATGGTGTTTTTCATTTTGATCCCGTTTAGCAAATTAAACAATTCGCTTCGGTAGGCCTTGGGGAGTTTGTTGCTCGATAAATACACGCCGCTCAACGAGGACGTGGGCTTCTTCACTTGTAGCAAGATGGGTTTGAGCGCTTGCATATGAGAAAGCTGATTATGCCTCAAGTCGAGTTTATCAACACGTAACAAGTTATCCAACCCTTGAAGATTTTCAAGCTTATTGTTGCTCAAATTAAGCACGCTCAAGTGTTTCAAAGTCAGTGGCATATTGTCGAGGTTTTCGATATAATTATCGGAGAAATTAAGGTACTTGACGCTTTGAAGCTGGTCCAATCCTGGTGGGATTTCGGATAAGAGGTTGTGTGAGAGATTGAGCTTGACGATATTGCATAGCGGTTTAAACACATAGCTTGAAACCGAGGAAATAGAAGTTTCGGAAATCAGTAGTTGCTTCAACAATGACCATTTCTCTTCTGCAAGGGTATGAAAATCATCATTTATGCCACCGCTAAATGGAATGTTATCATTGGCTTGGGCATCAGCAGAATCTACTTCGGAGGCAATCGGAGTTTTATCTGGCATTGTGGAGGCTCGTTTGCGCCGCGTGTTCCGTGCAAAAGGATTGTTCGCTTGTACTTGATGGTGTTGATGGTGAGAGGGGATATGCAGATAAGGACCCGAAAGATCGGGTTGCTTAGATTGAATCCATGAAGATGTGGGGAGAGGCGGATAATCACTGTCGAGAGGAGGATGCTCCAGAATACTTTGGCCATTTGTATGTGTTAGAGGAAAATCCGCACTTTTCCGAGGCTGTTTCTGACCGCTGAAACTCATACGACCAACCTCATCTGCGAGCACGAGATTGAAAAGACAATCAGCCAAATTGCTGAGTTTGGAGTCGCGAATGATAAGGATCCGTAGCTGATCGCTAAGAATGTGCCAGCCAAAAATTTCATTTGGTTCATACCCAACCATTTCCAAGACTTGTAAGTTTTTGAACATTTTCATGGGCACGGACGTGTCACAAGGATACTCTTCATACATGTTTATGCTGCTGAGATTTGACTTGCGAGTCAAGATCAAGCATGGTAGTTTCGTGAACGAGGAATACAAGTATCTCAAATCACGAACGATAACGTTGGGATCTTTGCTGAAGGTCAGGGACATTCGCCAGTAAGCAGAAGCATTTGAGACGATGGATTTGACAGAGTTCATAGAGGTGATGGATTTGGTATCACTATCGACATGTTTCACAGAACGAGCATTATTTGCCATGAAGGAAATGAATGTAGGTTCATGATTTGGAGTATCCAACTTGATGTTGAGGGGACCTACCTCAACTCCCAACAGAGAAGATTCTATGCGTTCAGTAACGAAATAAAGGTGGTGGATAGTGAATTTGAGGCGAAGCGGTTTTACCTTGCCCACGGTATTTCTCGATTTCGAAAAGCATAGGAGCCCATTAGCCAAAGCTTCTTCGTTGC
Source organism: [Candida] argentea (assembly GCA_030581555.1). NCBI lineage: Eukaryota > Fungi > Ascomycota > Pichiomycetes > Serinales > Debaryomycetaceae > [Candida] argentea. The sequence goes on from JAKTTQ010000287.1 coordinate 17,042, forward strand.
GCCGGACATAAGTAGAAAGCTTTTGGATGTAAATGTCACCATCTATCGGCCGATTAGCCATGGTGAAAGTACCCATACCAGTACAAATGGCAAGGAATGTGGTTGTGCTATCAGCCACTCAAAAATGTATCTTGCGCGACGAGGGAAAAGCCGGACGGGATGTTTTGAAGTTCAGTTCCCAGTCTTGGACTTGGAGGAGACTCAGTCCAACTCTAGGCAGATGCGTTATAGGATCAGTTAGGGGCACACCGTTGCCAAAAAGAATAGTTTTTTTTAGTTTACATTTCGATAATCACGGTATTATTTTTGTCTATAAACAATGCCACACTCAAAATGTCCGCTTTGGGAGTGGTTGCCTATTGGGGTAATTATTCAGGGATTGCCCACAAGACTGTTATCAGAGTGTGAGGGTGAGTCAGGGCGCATCATACGAATTTCAGAGGGAGAGGAGTGAACATGACGAAAGTATGTGTCTCCAGGCCGTGTAGTTGCATTGGGTAACTTGGTGCTGGTTGTTTCCGAGGTGGCTATGGCCATAGAAAAAAAGCGTCATTTGATATACATTTTCAGCCTAGATTTTGAGTCCGTTCCCTCTTGGCAATCCCACGGTATGGGTCGGTAGTGGATCTCCCGTCCTTCTTCTACCTGTCAGACGCTGAAACACATTCATTGCCGTCGCTCTCATCATTACCATTTTCATGTTCTAACGAGTCTGGCGATGTGTATCCAGTATAAGTCGTGCGAGTGGATCCGGCATAAACACTGCTGGCAGTTGTGGCTGGATTGGCTGCCAATCGCTCCGATATGGATGCCGGAGGAATCCCAGCAGTGCTGCAATTTGTGTCTATACTCTTGCGGCGAGTACGACGGGAAGAACTGGCGAGCGTGACGATGCTCTCGCTATCTCTATCCTGAGGAGGTGGCAAGAGCCCGTTGTTACCAAATACGGCGGCTGGCGTACCGCTTCCTCCGGATCCTGCCGATCTGACCGATGTGGTGGAGGCTATATTTTGCGGCGACGCAAAGTTGATGGTGCGTGTATTTTCAGTAATGGTCTCATCACCATCTCTAGCTCGTAATGTATTCTGATTGGTATCGCCTGGGGTCTGAGGCGGAGCCTGACCATGGCCTTGGACCTGAGACTGGGTTTGAGCCTGCGCCTGTGTTGTTGGCATGTTATGCTGGGTGCTAGGAGCGAATGAAGTGTTTGTTGTGGAGGCATTGATGGAAGATGTATCCCTTGCTCCATTGCTGATTATGGAGGGAGTGTGGGTTGATTGTAAGGATACCAATGATTTTATAGGGATGGTGCTGATATTATCCGATTCTTCCGTGTCCATGCTTCGATTATCATTTTGTTCATTGTCTTGTTTTCCTTGTTTCTGAGAATGGCTTGTGGCATACCTAGTATTCGTCCTTTGGGCATTGATCGAAGAGCCACCGGTAGAAGATGCTACATAACGTTGAGGCTGAGCAGGTGACAGAGGCGGCTGACGGTTTTGGCCTTGCATCAATCTCTTCACCCAACCGAATCGGACTTTTGCCTGACGTTTATCATTGACATTGACTATTACTGGGGTCAGTTAACTTTTGATCGAGTACCTGTGGAGCTCATCTATAACATACCTATATCTGAGTGTTCACGTACCATTACTCAGAGTTGTTCACTAGAGCCACAAAATGAGCCTCGCGGGATCAGAAAAAATGGGACCTCTTTTTCCTTAGCTTCTCCGCAAAAATCCTTGTACACACTCTGTGTTTCTACCAAGGCTCTACGAATGGTGTCCTAAACGGTGCCCAGTAAAGGGTTTCCCAAGGAAACTTGATTCTCGAAAACCTGTCGAAGTCCAAAGTCATCTTTAGGCTACTCCGACGGAGATCTCCAAAAAGAATGCGCAAACCCGGAATCGAACCGGGGGCCCAACGATGGCAACGTTGGATTTTACCACTAAACCATTTGCGCTGAAAAGTGCTCCGCGACGGGGAATTGAACCCCGGTCTACCACGCGACAAGCGGTAATTCTAGCCACTAAACTATCACGGACTTTTTTCTGACAGCGAAAATCAGTGGCTTACCTGTTAGTGTATATCCTCTGAACGAAAGAATGTCTATCCGGCGAAGACAATATCAGGCCTAGCGGCTATATAGTATATTCAACTAGTCGTTTTGCCTTAGGAGCTATATTTAACTTTTTGGTTTGCTCAAGTATTTCGTAGGGACGGCATTGCAGCGGATTCAAAGTGCTAATTAGCTTGACCTTGTGCAAGCATTCATATTGCGGTAAGGGTGTTCGTTCGGCGCTCGGGGACTTTCTCCAGTTCAATCGATTTCATGGAAGCAGTGGAGAAGGTCCACTTCCTAGAGGTCTTGGAGACTTACATGGTACTCTCCAATATCTCATGGTGGGTTTTGTGCTCGAACCAAGCCATTTTAGAATAATTCTGGCTCGTTAATTCAAAGGCCCTGGGGGTTTTTGACGTCGAAGTTCTTACACATTCTCTGACGGCCCGCCGGAATCGTGATGGATGCGATTTGCACACGACATCATGAGCTGTACTAGCTTCTGATCGTCATGGGCCGTCACTCTCAGGTGAAAAGTGACTCGAAGTTGTCTGAAAATACTATTGAGATGTCCGGGACTTTGGAAATTCGAATGAGGAAGAGGTTATATCAGGTACCTTGAACACACGAAGATACTCTATACATGCTTGCAAGTTGTCCATTGAAGGCCGATTTCATCCATACCGCGAAACATTCGCACATCATCACACCTGCGGTTTGCATTGAACTGATTCCATCTGGATGATTTCCTCAATCCTATAAATTTCACCATTGTCTTTTCGAGAGCGGACCTTGTAGGCCACCAAGAATTTATTTCTACCCAGCGTTCGCAACGTCTTCCTCAGTTGCTGATTAGGTGGTATAACACCCTCTACCACAAGTTTCTAGTTTTGGAGAAAAGGCGCCCAATTCTCAGTCATTCCGGCCCGGAACATTATGATCCCAAACTCAATTATTATCTCTCAGCGATCGGCTTATTCGCCCTCAGATCTCATTTGCCATCCACTTACTCAACTAGTCGTTACTTCAATTTTTTCTTCTTTCTAAAGAGCGGAAACTAAAAAATACATAATGGTCATGAATATGTTCACTTGTTGTGAATTGAGGGGGAGGCGACACGCATTCTCGTCTGCGGGTTCACGATGTCCAAGGCTTTCTTTGTTCGAGGAGTATGTGGGGTATGAGCGCGAGGAGCCACCGAGACAATAGCTGGTGATTGAGGGGAAGAAGGGTCGACCGATTCTTGTGACGGGGAGAATATCGAGGCCGTATAAGGGTTAAAGCGTTTCCCATTATACGCATGAGTCTCAGGGATATCCGGACAAAACTCCAAATCGTCCTCAATGTCGAATGATTTGGACAAGTAATATCGTGCACGTGAGGAATGGAGAGAATAGTTTGACGATATGGTAGAGGCCGATGAAGGACCAGACATTAGAGAAATGGTTGGAGATGCGGACCCCGGTATTCCCATTTGGCCGGAATGAGCATGACCATGGCTATGACCAGCATATGGAGCATGAGTGAAAGATTCTGGGGGGGAATTTGCCGAAGCTACATGAACCAGAGCATAGTTGAGACCTGAGAAGGGAGGACTTCGTTCACCCACGGGAGCGCCGCTAGAGGCGGATGAGCCTGCAGAGCCAGAGATGCTTCCAGAACGATCGACTCGATAGGGATGATCGAAAGTGGCGTTAGAAGGTAGATTATAAAGGTAGTGTTGAGCAGACATTTTGTGGCAAACGAGTAAAGGTCAGAAGGTTAAAATGAACCAGCCAACCAGTGAGAGGATATCGAGAGTACCGGGCAGAGCAGTGTTGTGTGAGTGTTGTGACTGTAGAGAGTGACTGATATATGTATACTTTGTGGATATTCCAGCTTACTTCTGTTATGGCTGTATACCAACAATATTCCGATTTTTGGTGTACGCACTCCGGAGTGGGAGCCGAACCAGCAAGCACATGCTCAATCTTTATCACCACGTGATCGGGCGCACCAAAATCGATGACGTCATGGCGCAGATGGACTGCAATATGTCGAGGGAGAGGTGAGGGGGCCCGGTGGTATTGCATGGGAGTGGGATCAATAAAAGAGGAAGGGATCCGTTTGGTTGAAAGTGTTGGAGATTTGTGTTGAACGTTGTAGGTGGTGAAAAATTGAAACCTCAAGTTTGGCTCAGGAAATAAGCTTCAACTAAAGAGTGTGGTGAGCTGCCAATATAATGTGACGGGATCATTGGACATTGAGAGTCGAACGCTTTAAAGTTTGTCAATCAAATCATCTCAATTAGAAACAGGTACTTTTTCATATGAGCGATCGATAGCGTAGCGAGATTTCCCTACTAAAAATTCTTTTCTCGAAATTTTTTCTTTTGCGCCGACTGGATTTGGTAATTCGGTTGGGACTTCTCAGACGATCGATCTTCGCCCCGGTGGAGGCCCCGCCACCTCCAAGACCCGATCAGACCAGACCAGAGTTTCAAAGAAAAAACCACATCGTAGTAAACCATGTTTATCTTGATCTCGTATGATAAGTGATAATTGATACTTGATACTTGATACTTGATACTTGATACTTGATACTTGATACTTGACGCCAAATACCTCATCGTACATGTCTTGTTTCCAATCAGTACGATCCTATACGGTTCGCTTTCGAAAGTCTCTACTGAATTCAAGTAAATCATATCGTTTGATCAGACTACCCAATGGTGTGTTGACGATTTTGATATCGGATCCCTCTGGTTCTTTAGCCTCTTGTGCCGCTTGTGTATGTTCTGGCTCTCATAATGACCCTGATGAAGTCTTGGGGTTGGCTCATTTATGCGAACATATGTTATTCCTTGGTACAAAGCAGTATCCAGGTCCTAACCAATTTTTGGAATTCATCGATTCGAATTGTGGCCAGTCAAATGCTTATACTACTGGCGAACAAACAGTGTTCTATTTCGAGTTGCCCGTCAATGATAAACTCCATAAAGATGAGCCCGTGTTCAATCATGCACTACAAATGTTCAGTCGATTTTTCAAGCTGCCTTCATTCAATGAAACCCTCATCAAGAATGAAGTCTGTATCATTCAAGGTGAACATAATCAGAATCTCGCAGATACAAAGAAAATCATGTATCATGCCTTCAAAATCCTCGCCAACAGACGACATCCTTTCCATCGTTTTGCCACTGGCAACGTCCACACTATACGGGAGATCCCCAAGCTCAAGCACATCAATGTTCGTTCTCAGCTCACCAGGTATTATAATCTGAACTTTCACAGCGGGAACTTGACCGTCGCCTTAAAGGGCCCACAGCTGCTAAATTATTTGCAGAAGCTTGCAATATCGAGTTTTGGTGATATCAGGGAATCATCCTCCTCGTCATCATTACCTCCTCACGAACAATCCGGCCACATGAATATATTGGAAGAGAGGTATCAGGCGAAATACGATAATCAGCCTTTATTCCCTGATGGCAAAATGATAATCGTAAAAGGCGATTCAGGACTGACGCTTCGACTATTCTTCCCTATCGAAAAGCCCAATACCATTGATCATTTGTCGTTTTTCGAAAATTGCTGGTGTAATATCTTGGGCGACGAGTCGCATGGCTCATTATGCGATTTGCTCATCAAACAGCATGGGTTTGCCTCATCCATCTTTGTTTTCGCTCAAACACTCACGGTCAACGATAGGGTTCTTTGCATTGATATGGACCTTACGCGCAAAGGCTCACGAAGTTTCGAGGATCTCGTCTATTTGACATTGAAAACTGTCCAATCGCTATTACTAGAACCCATCGAGAAATTAGCAAAGTACCTATCGCAACTGCTAACGATCTCAAAACTCAACTATTACTTCAAAAATTCCGTCACAACGTCTAGCGATGAAGTGTCTCAACTTGCAGAAACCTTGCAGACGAATATCTATCGACTTTATCCAGAAAACATTACAAAGGGCGACAAGGACTTGGATTTCGCAGATTCAGAGTATAAGGGCGACTATTCGGAGAGTACTCGGGTTTATTGGGAAGGCGTGGCGCTTGAGTTCATGCAACTTTCCAAGATCGTTCTTTCGTTTACTCAACTAAACATTGTCGTTGTATGTCCGAACCCCGAATTCTATGTCACATTCATGCAAACCAACTCCTTGCCTAACCATGTTCCTGAAAATTATAGCGTGGATGACTATTACAACTTCCAGCATAAGGTGGCAACACTCAACACTATGCGGCTAATCAAGGAAATTTCTCGACTGAAGCAAGTGCCACCTCAAAATCTATATGCTACTCAGCACCCATTTCTCACCCAAACTCAAGTAGAACTCAATTCCTTGATGGATTATACGGATGAGATCAATCTTCATTTCTTGACGAAGAAATTCTCCTCGTTGAAACCGCCATACTTGATCAGTCACGACAAATTTCATGAAACATGGTACAAGAGAGAGTTCGATCTTAATTTCAAGTCGCGCGTGGCCATCTCTTTCCTCTGTCAAAGTCTTGAGATCCCAAATACGCCATCCACAACCATTGGCATGGAACTCATATGTCGCATGTTAGGGAGCGAGCTCCGCCACAAGCTCTATCCCGCAGAGATGATTGGATGTTCATGGGCGATATATCCTAATTATAATGGCGTTCCATCGATCGGATTCAACGTTTGTGGCCTTGCCAAGGATATAAGCACAATAGTAAAGATGATCAGTGAAGAGATGCAGAAGTTCATGCAGACGGGGATCGCAAACACTCCCTACAACGAATGTGCACGAGTCCGAGTGCAAATGCGAAACAGTTACCTTGAATTGAAAAAGGCGCATGGAATCAAACAGTCACTAGCATTATCACAACTCGTGCTCGAAGAAAGTGTGTTTTCTCTTGATGATCGGATCGCCGCCTTGGAATTGATCGATTTGAATGACTTGATCGATATCGGCCAACATGTACTAAAAGACATTTCATACTCAAGAACATTGGTTAGTGGTGATGTGGATATGGTCGCTGCCGAGCGATTGTCGAAGCTTCTCCCTCAATCTCAAACGAATTTATCCACCACCAATCTTGATCTCGAATATCCGGAGATGATTGAACCTTCCAGCTACCTTTTGAATCGCGGCCGGAACTATGTCTACAAGATCACCAATGCCAACAAGGCTGACCCGCTCAACACGATCCTCTACTATATGCAATTCGGGATGAGAGATGACCCACACGCACGGGCTCTAGGCAAATTGGTATCTTACTTCATTGGACTACACGCTAGATACGAGTTGCGGACCCGGAAACAGTTGGGATATACGATTGTGAGCAGCATCAGATATTCGCGCGCCACTGTTGGGATGTGTATATGTATTCTGAGCGGGTCGTTTAGTGGCGAGCAACTCCATAAGGAGATCGAGGTCTTCTTATTCGAATTGGAACTGACGTTGATGCGATACTCAGAGGAAGAGTTCAAATCTAAAGTGACGGAGGAATTCATAAAGAGTTATGACCCGTCTCAAGCGGAGGAAATGACGTCGAATTTTATGTTTTCAACTCTCCCCATACAGAGCAGCACCAATTTCGATGAAGAGAATGACGTTCTAAATACCCACAAGAGCTATTGGGAAAGTATTGTCAACAAGACCTATCGTTTCAACAGCAAACAGGGCAACGAGGAGATCAACCTCGCGATAGTTTCGAAGGTTACGACCGCTGAGTTTCTAACGTTTTTTCGCAATTTCGTCTCCATAAAGTCCACTTCTAAGGCATCCCTCGCTATACTTGTGAATACCGGGATGGACGAAGGAGAAATTGTTAGTGACGCTGTCAAGAGACAAATGAAAAGCTATATGGACCAGCATGGAATCGACTATGATGAACAAGAGATTGAAGTGATAGTTCGGAATTGCAATTTGGATCAGGTAAACATCCAAAAGGAACTTGCAAGATACATTAAATCGAAAGTGTCGGGGTTCAAATATGTATTCTCCTCATTCAAGGCGTTGAGCGCACTGACCCTGAAGGCCAAGGAATGGGATCCAGATGGAAGTACGCGGGACCAATTTGATTTGAAGCGGATCGCTGCGAAATACGGCCAACAATATTCCAATACTGCCACGATCCTCAGTCAAGACGTCATAAAGGATTTGCATGAAATTCATCATAGCAACACTATTGTGGGGAAACTATTGTTTACGCCACTTACCGATCTTTTGTATCATTACTCTGTTCAACAGCAGTTGAATGATGAGCGTAATTAGAGTTGTGTGGGGAGTAACTGTGATAGATATTTACAACATGATTCATCAAGACATCGAGGGCCCAAGAAGAGACTACAGTGATCCAGGGGTACATTGCATCCTCTTCGAAGACTCAACTAAAATCCATCATCTCAAAATCCAAATGTAACGTGACAGTGAAGTGGAAATTTATTGTACAAATGAATCGACGCAACAATGAGTCGTCTCGACGAGGCAGAGGCAGGGCCTCTGGAGGCAACATCTTTCCGCGCCGATGAGTCTGGAAATCTATCGGATGCTAGTGAGGACGATGACGATGAATTCTATTCGCCAGGACCATCCGAACTATATAAAGTGAGACTCGAATTGCTCAACTGGTCGCTAAACAAAGCAGCAACTAGAGTCGAAGATGCTAGCTTAAAGTTTAATCATCAAGACTTCATAAAGACTTTGAAGCATCGACGAGGGATATGTCAGATACTAGCAAAGTACCAACCGTTGGGATCTCAATTGATTCCGGGCGTAGAGCGTGCCATATCTTCAACTCGTTTCTCCCCAGATACTAAGCTCATGGCGTGTGGGTCATGGGATGGACTGGTGAGTATATTGGGAGCATCCGATATGATCCTGAAGTCCAGTGTTCATGGATCACATACAGAGAAGGTCGGGACCCTCGATTGGGATCATTCAACTGTTGGGTATCGTCTTGTATCTGGAGGCGGTGAAGGTAATATCAATATATGGAAATTTTATGATGATACTTTGAAGCCTCTGATAACAATCAGAAATGCCCATTCCCATCGCATTACGAAGACGTTGTTCCACCCTCATGGGGGATATATTGCCTCGACGTCTTTTGATCGCACATGGAAATTCTGGGATATCAGTAGACCCCAACATGAATTATATCAGCAGGAAGGCCACTCCGCCGAAGTGTTCAGCGGAGCGTTTCACCCTGATGGTGGGCTCTTTGCTCTGGGAGGGCTTGATGCCATCGGTCGAATATGGGACTTGAGGTCCGGACGATGTATTTCTACTTTACAAAAACACATAAAGGGAATTTACAGTATGGATTGGTCACCCAATGGATATCATTTGGCAACAGGCAGTGGAGATAACAGTGTGAAGATATGGGATCTTCGCCGGTTGGAAAGAGGAGATGAAGAACTTTTCACAATACCGGCTCATACGAAAGTGGTAAGCGATGTTCGATTTTTCACTCGGACGAGCGCCGAATCTCTTGCCAGGCCTGTTACTGATGAGAATGATTCCAATTCTCAAGTGATGGATTCTAATGGAACGTTCCTCGTGACGTCATCGTATGATGGGACTCTAAAGATATGGCTGGCCGATAACTGGGTACTTTTACGAACTCTAGGTTCTGGAGGTACCGATAAAGTCATGTCATGTGATATTAACGGTACTGGAGAGCGATTGGTTAGCGGCGGATGGGATCGCGCTGTGAAATTGTATGGGCTCGATGACTAATCGGGGGGTATACGTATATAGACCTTCCCCCGTGTATACATGATCAGAAAAATCCAGTTATTCGAATCACCTCTGTAGGCAAGATGGATCTTTTGAAGATATTAGATGGGACGCCTGAGCCTCATATTATCGACCTCCATCTTAACTCGATAAATGATGGTGGAGAATACAATTTGGGAGTTCCAATGTACGAGTTTCAAAAGGAATTGACGGATCAGATCGTATCGTTACATTATCCTGATATATTAAAATACTGTGAGACCAATGATTCAAAGGATCTCATAGTGAAATCCCTACAAATATGCATCAATAATTGCATGCTTGTAAGTACTCATCCGTATTTGTTGATCAAGCATTATATGCCCAAGAACTTTGCTCAGAAGGATATGAGTCGCAAATTGAGTGAGACCAGCGGTAAATTCAGTGTTCTCAAAGATTTGATCAATGTCATTATCGATTGCAATCCGAGGCAGTCGCAATCAAAGAACATTGGAATTCTTTGCAAGAATGAAGGACGTTTCTTCGATTTGACTGAAGCCCTTCTTATGGGGTGTCATGGGAACAAGTCATTCAAGAGGTATTGCGGCCAGAATGTCCAGCGTGAATCTAAAAAGACAAATAAGAAAGACTCGAATGGATATGGCAGTGGCCCAGCTCTAGTCAATATCCATTTGCTTCCTGGTGACGGCCAATTACAAAGGAACCAGGATTTACTTGACACCGTCCGGTTCGACGTGTTAATCGTGCTTGATGCATATGTTGATACAGGATCGGAATTCTTTGATACCTTGCGATGTAAGAATCGCAACAGTGCTGAAAAATGCGTCATGATTCGCTTGGTTCCAATAAAGACTATCGAACATTGCATTCTATCCAATGAAAATTCCAAAGATCTGCTGGATTACTTGTACCGATTAATTCTGTCGATCGTATGCTTGAGAGAGTTCAATGGAAATCTACTGCCTGACGTCTTCCCCATTTACAACCAGAAATTGACATACTTATCCGACAAGTTTTTCAAATATGTGTTTCCAAATCATCAACCCAACGGAAAATTCCCCGCATGGCCGTTGCCGGAACTTCCCAAGATCCCTCATTTCGCCCCACAAGATGTTGAAAAGTCGTTGTTGACGGAAGTTCATTTCCATTATACTCCGTATGATTCTGCCGATAGCAATGGCATCAATCCATCTGGAAGTGAAACTACACGGAAACGAACATATTACGAGTCGAAACGCTTGGAACTGGATTATCTGACGAACCCGTTAAAGAATGATTATAGCAAGCTTATTGGTATTGACATACATGGCCGTGAAAAGAAACGAATCCCGTTATTGACACATAGTCATGTTTTGCAACTCAATAGCGCTCACATGGATTATAATATTGTCAAGCAAGAATTAGACGTGTACGATCATCATGAGACGTCCGAGGTACAGAATCGAGTGGGCCGCCGCATTAAGGAAACAAAGACGACCTTGGCCAATGTGATTGATGATCTTCTTCATTCCGAAATGAGAATTGCATCTTCGGCTAAACTAGAATCAAAAAAGACCACTACAAGAGTCCAGCTTGAACAAGAGACTGCTAAAGTCATGGAAAAGATTCAAGAGTTTTGTGCTGAGAACAATATTACCAACAGCGAACTGATTGAATTTGTCAGTACTCAACAAAAGATATGGCAATTGCGGTCGCAAATAAAAGATTCGATTGCTCGCGTCAAGTCTAAAGATCAAGAGAATGCATATGTTCGTATGGAATACGAAAAGTGCGTCCATGCATGTTCAGACTCCGAGATTGGCATTGAGAAAGTGCGTGATGCCATAAAAAATGACGTTGAAACAAAAGACCTGGCTACTCAAGTCGCTGAGCAAAGAGTTGGTGAATTCAATAAAAGCCAAAGAGATATGGATTCCAGAATCAAACAAGAATTGGAGTCTTCCAAAGAGCATAAACAGAAACTCGATGATCTATTCAAGTTTCTTAGAGGTACGTCCCACTTGAGAAAGCGCAAGGGAAGAACCACATCTGCAAAATGAAACTATGGAAAAAGCCGAGGAGCTGGCGCCCCTGAAACAGTACAATGAGTATCTCGACGCCATTGAGGACTCGGCACTCATACTTCGCGTGATAAAACCCATGACATCGTCAAAATGTTTTACATTGACATCTCGATGATTTACAAGGGACGCCGTTTGAGGCATTCTCATAAACACGATTCTGAGGGCACAAGGCATGAACGAATCCACGTCTGTATGATAGGGACCCCACCATTTCATAGATGTGGCGCTATCCGCACACTCATGAAAATCCATCGAAATCATCACGGGTCAAGCCAAACAAAATTTACACTGCATTGACATGAGAGGTCGACAAGGAGGGAGGAAATCTAGATTTTCAAGATAAGTATTTGAGGTTTGAAACAGTGAATGCATTTTTTAGTGTCGAAGGCCACTGGGAAAGTGTCGTATCGGCACTACCATAACATTGATCCGAAGATCATCCTCAGGAATTTGAGTCTCGATAGCGACTAGCGGCGACGGTATCTATATAAGCATGATCAACGCGAGCAATTCTCGAGGACTCGACAAGCACCGCATCTGCGACGAGCTCAAAGGACATACTCATGCTTTCACCCCTTGACAGCATCTAAAGCTAGGAGCTTCTCATAAGCGCAAGGGCTTCCTACAGGCTCGTCAGCCGCCACAGGATCCAGGGGCCACCAAGTCCTGATTGGCATAGCCGGCATCTCGACTGCTTTCGACGGCATCCCAGGGCGAGATCTGACGAGCTCAAGGGCGACAAATGCGAAATGCAGCCTTTCAAGTACCATGTTGCGGTCGAATCTAACGAGCAGTACCGAGAATGGGATTCGGCCTCTATCGACACATCATTTTCTCTCGTCTCTAAAGATAATAGACGGGCATTTCGGTCCTTGTTGCATCTAAGAGCAAGCAATTGTTTAGAGGGCTTTCCTTTTTACTCAATAATTGTATGACATCTTGTGCGAGCGCACCGCCTAATATGGCAGCAACAGGAGAAAACTCTGCGAAGGCTTGTTTTGAAAAAAGATGTAAATACTCATCAGTCAATACCGATTCAGGTAGCCCCAATGAGGTGGATACTTGCAAAGCGACCTTTCTCAATCCGTCCAAATCGATGGTCGTTTCTGGATCTTGAGGACGTGGGAAGTCAAGCAATGCTATCGTCAATGGCAAAACAGGGGATAATTTCTTCAATTGTCTTCGGTTGAGTTGGTTTAGAATTTCTTTCAGGGCGAATATTGTAGATAAAGGCGCAAATGTATCTGTGATAGTGACAGTCTCCAGTTTTTCATCATCCTTTACAGCGGTGACATTTGTTATAGTTTTGCGATCATTGATTTTGGAGCCAATGGTTCGAGGCTGATTCCCGCGCTGTTTGGTGGAAACAGATACGTGCTCGATGAAATCCGTGAATATATACCCAAACATTCCATGTAATCCTGCAACGTATAGGGGGATATTGGTCAGCCTAGTGAGTTCATTGAGAGTGAGCAAATCCGATTTGTCAATTTCAGTAGCGATGATCAAATCAAAGGACTTGAAGTAGTCTGGCTTTTCCAATTGAGTCTTGAGACTGCTAGTATTGGTAGTCAAGTTGACCCTAGTGTTTAGCTCACGGATGTTATCAATCACAAGGGGAAGCTTGAATTGACCAACGATGGAAGGGTCATTTGGTAAAAAGAACTGAGCAGCAAAGTCTTCTTCTTTGACAGATGAATCGTCCAATAATTCAATAGAGTTCAAGCCACCAAGAACCAAATTCTTTACGATTTCAGAACCCAATCCACCCAAGTTTACTACCAAGACCTTTGCAGATCGCAATCGAATCTGTGCATCCATACCCCAAAGTCTGATTTGACGATCATACAATGCGATTTCGTCTAGGTCGAACTGTTAGTATTCTGCGGCGACACGGTGATATGTACGCATCGTAACATACCCAAAGTAAGTGCTTGCTCGGTCATTTGTAAAGGGGCTTATATAAATACAGTGTTGGGCGCGACCAGAAACTTGTGAATTTTTCAGTGGTCGGTAGGCCACCAATCTGGAACGAATGCACGTAATTCCAAAGTTTTGATACCGCCTAACGTCGGGACGTCGATTGCAAACGCACTTGACTTTTCTATTGAGTCCAAGGAGGTTAACATCAAGCCGAGGTTATCCTTGATGGCCAAGATTTTTCCACTTGATGTTTTCCGTCGACGAATTTCCCCTGTAGAGTTGAAAGGGGAGTCCCCCTCAGAATTGTTCGTAGACGCAGTGGGGTCCCTCACGGCGATCTTTGTTATTCCCTGAGAACTTATAGCTTCCAAGAATGATACAACTGGATCTGTTGGATTCCATTCAGGGTTTTCTTGTTCCTCCGAGAATGCTGCTCCGGCGATGTAGAATTGCACCGGCATAATCCTCTTTCTAACCACTCCATTCGTGAACGTTCGTATCGTCAATTCTTGTCCAACATAACAACCTTTATCCAATGAGAGGCCATTCGTATAATCTAAATTCATTTCAAATGGTAATAGCGAGGTATCTTTGGGGGCGTCGTCGGTCTCAAATAGTCCATTGATGAACCGACGTCTATCAACATCTTCTTGAGTAGAAGGACTAACCTGAAATTCTCGGAGGAACTGCTGTGAGAAGATGTTATTGAAGTCTTCAATGTCGAGCGATCGAGATGAGATCAACTTGATCCCAAAGTTTTCTATCCGATTATCAACTGCAAACCCCACCAAATTCGGGGTGAATAGTTTTGAGAAAATTGGCTCTTCATCGATCATGAGTTGAGAATATTCGGTCGCCCTGGAGGGATTCCGTGCGGAAAAGTATCGCGCTTGAACCCTTTGTAAGCATTCATCAAACTCGAACGTATCCAGATATATGTAGTATGAGTGAAGGTCGTCTCGTGAAGTCACCTTCACCTTGGCGCTAAGCCTATGCAAATTCAATTGCATTGCAAGCAATTCAGATGATCTCGTTCCGATCTCCACGTTGAATTCTGGGACTGTATCGATCAATGAAGTAGCCGTGGACGCTTCTCCATGGAATGGGCTCGGAAACAAGAAACAATCCGTCTCCACGCGGCCTTTTGAATTAACAAACATGGAGTTGATTCCATCTCTTCCAACGTAAATGTTCTTTTCGGGATCATAAATGTCTTCGTGGATGATCCCCCAATTCTGTTGAGGGTTGATTATATCTATCAAATGCGAGTTGACCGATTCAGACTCGCTGATTGTATGTTGTTTCTTCTTGATGATATTGGGTAATAATCGAGAGGTCACTAGGCCGTTTAGAAATTTGGACGCATCTCTGCCTTTTACTTGAAGGATTGCCTTCTTCAACGGCGATATGAAAACAGCTGGGCTCATCTTCAAAAGAGTGATATCGAGCGGAAAATTATGCTTAGATCCGATACTTTTACGACTGTGGGGTAAAAAATGATCTTTGAACGAATACGAGTTTTTTCCAAGAAAATGTGCATGGCTTGAGCTTACAATTCCCTACTTAGCCTCCCAATTTTGTGATCAAACTGATTAAGGTTCACGAGAGAGTGTTGTCGCGAGTTCGCTAACGATGGCAATTTCGATGTCAATGTTGAATGACTGTTCAATAACGATTCTTTATGAGAAAGAAGGTCCGACCGCAGACTAACATGGTCAAGATCGAAGTAATCGTAACCTCCCAACATGTCAAATTTCTCTCCACCTTCATCGTCCTCGCTGCCGCTTGACGGGTTTCGAACAATTGGTGTCGTTGTCAGTTCTGGTCTGGGCGTTTCTCGCTCCAAAGGTGTCATTGGTCGAGTACTTTTCCCATTCCCATCACCTTTATCAACAAGCAATTCCACAGGATGTCTGTGAGAAGGCGAATCGTACTTGACCTCTTCCAATTCTTGTTTGATGCGTAGCTTTTGCACTTCGATTTTCCTTGCTTCAGAATCATTGATTTCAATTAAGAAATTCGTTTGGTCTTTCACCATATGTTTGATTTCGCGCAATACTTGATTGAACGTATCCAAGAATCTCTGTGTTTGTCTGAATTTCGATGAAACTGTAACAATGACTTTCTCGGGATGTATAATGTATGCAATGCCCATTCCTTGATCAATAGCTGGAGTGATTCCAAACAAATTTAGCGCGGGATTCCCGCAATTGGAAATGAGCAATTCCGGCAGTGAGATCTTCTCCAAAATGGGATTTGAAAGCAATGGAATACTTGAATCTGCAGTCTTCATTGGTGGCAAGGAAGGGTTCAAATGGTTCATACGATTCACGCAACTGCTATTCAAAAGGACCAGCAAAAGCGCGGCCAAGTGCCGTTGGTATCCTCTGCCGTTCATGGCGTCCAAATACTTTTGCGTATGCACTGTACAACATTCCACAAACTCTGTCCATTTTTCCTTAGCGGGCGTATCGGTAATGAACAATTTCGCTAGCGATGCCACTTGTATATCTTGGATCGGTACGAGTTCAGACCGTGCGTTCCGGAATTTCCGCGTGGTGATGGGTTCGAGTGTACTGACCATTTTCCCATAAAGAGAATAATAGGCGATTTGAAGACAGATTTGCATCAAGGAATCGATAGAAATTCCGAGCTTTTTGAAAAATCTTGAGTCTAACGGTAAACTCGACACTTTGTATTCGTGCTGATTGATCAAATCGGCGAGCCGAGTTTCAGAAGTGTGAATCAAGTTTTGAAGCACTGGAGTTTTGATGAATTTCATCAATTGTGGCTTGGGTAACATTGTGATGTGTTTTGAGGGAACAAGTTTCACATTCTCATCGAAAAGGGTGTACTCTTGGCCATTAATATTTTTAGCTAATTTGAGGACCAGATCAGTGAATACATCACTCACGAACCGTAGTATCGCGGTTGAATCCATAGTGCTTGATTCCCATACAACGCCCGCAACCGAATTCTTGGTGACCACCATTTGCAACTTATCGTACCATCGTGAAGTACATGACCCCACCTGAATGGTCAGTCCCTGGTTTAGTTTCGACATTCCATGTGCGATAACGGCCGTTTTCTCCTGCGAGGTCGTGGGAGAATTCGCAGGGTCCAAAACCAATACTAATAGGGCATCATCAATTGACGCTAGGGTTTCAGGACTGGTCTTTTGCAATTCAATTCTTGCAAGTTTCCAATTCTGATATGATTGAGTGGTTATTGCGCCCACTGAATTATTGACAGCGTCAATCGGATCGATTGAAAGGGAGTCATCAATGATTTGTTGGAACACCAACGATAAATCGTGGTCTGAAAACCAAAGATTGTGCGTCTCAATATCGGTATCGGCAATTTTTGTCCTGACAGTGAGTACCTCTAGAGAATAGAATTGATTATTGCAAATAATCACAATGTGCCGGGAAGAGTTATAATCTGAACATCGCTTAATACACATTTGAGAATGAGAATTGGCTTCAGAAATCAATTGAGGTGCAACAGTAGTGCCGAATAAGTTCAAATAGGGGCTCATAGTAAGAGGAGCCTTTGATCTGGGAGTCACATCTGGAGCCAAAGTTTTGTTACGAAGCGTTGCAATAAATTTCAATGCAGAATTGATAAGACGTGCAGATCGTTGTGCTTGAGTGGGAGGAGTTAAAGCCAAAGCCCAAGGGTCTTCCTCAAGAACCAAGTACGGGTTTCGGGGCAAGACATGGGAGCCAGGCTCACCGTAAATGCCCGGGGTCAAATCGTCATTGACCACATCCAAGTAACAATTTACAGAAGCGTTTTTAGACGCAGCCACCAAATGATCTTGTGCCAATTGGACCAAAGGATCATTGATAAACATTGTGCTTTCCTGAACCAATTGTGAAAACTCTTGAGCTCCAACAAGCGGTTGTAAAGACTTGAGTAACTCCAGTGCAGTGTAATCTAACGTGGGCACCTGAAGTCGTGGTAAGTTGTCCTCATAAGCAAATGTATCAGTCATGGCTGCGAATTTATGATTCCTAACTGCAAATTTATGATTCCTGGCTTCAAAGTGGGACCCCTGAGTATGAATGTATGATTTTTGACTGCAAAGCGTCAAGTACCTCTTTCCTCTAAGGTCTATCCAAGAGTAGTGGTTCCAAGACGGGCGGGGGCGGGGTTCTTATATGATCGAATCCGCTGGATGCGGGGTAAAAGGTTGAGGCCATTATCACGTGCATCACGTAGGCTGATCAGCGCCAACAATTTCATATGTGGGGTAGGGTCAGCGTCTCGCACGAAAGGAGATTGTCGAGGACACGGATATAGGAGAGTGAGGGAATCGGCGTGGAGATCATTGGCAGAGGGGTTGAGTTGATCACGATAAAAAGGCATCAGAAATCTCGAAGGAACGCCGAGAATGATTTCAGAATAGCATGTGAAGATTCAAAAGGCGATGCATGATCATAAGTGGGGAGAGGTATTCGAGGGATAAGCCTATTAGTGGGTCATACTCAATTATCTCATGGTGTTGAAGCCTCTTTTGTTGAAGCACATGCTATTGTGTTAGCGTAGAAGCGTATAAAGGAATTCTCCATTTTGGGCACTGGGCAGAAAAATGATTTGATTCCGGCCGTGGAAAGGCAAAATCACCGGGGTCTTCAATTGGGGGTGGCCATTTATCCCTCACACAACGCCCTCATTATGAGCAGTATTGCTCTTAAATTGACATTTCTCCTCGTCAGAACTATAGCGAAACCGATTGCTACTGCTATAAAGTCACAAGCTAAAGAACATGAAGTATTTCGGAAATCTTGTATCCGGATTGCCCAGACCGTGCATTCCACAGATTTGCGACTTCGGATGTCTTTACTAGGTGAAAAGAAGATTAAGATTAGGCCGTTGAACGACAATAAAGCTATTGAAAATGGAGCCAATTGGCTTTCAGAAACTTTCATTTTTGGAGTGGCCGGTCTGCTTATCTTCTATGAAAGTTATCGCAGTAGGAAAAAGGCTAGCGATCAACGTGATGCCATTGCTGATGACATCACCTTCTTACAGAATGAGATTGAATACCTCAAAACAAAATTCAGACAAATAAACGTCAGACTAGATGACTATGTCATTCCGGAAGGAATGGCCCCAAAGTATATTCGATTGGATCAGATCAAAGCCAACAATGATTCGGAAATGGGTAGAGATGTCACTGGAGAAGCCTCAAACTTGCAAAATCACAACCAGCTCATACAAAAATTGGAAGCTGTTGAGCCCCCTGGAGAAGCACAAGGTATCGATTCAAGTGGCATTGAAAACATCAACAACACCAACACGCCGAATCCGCCAGAGCCCCAGCCAGTCAAAGCAAGCCAAAGAGGGATCACCAAAAGTGATTGAAGTCGACCTTGACTCATGTAAATAAACTCCATCTCAACAACGAGTCGGTATAGGGTTGGTAAAAACTAACGACTAAACATCAAACTATTAATAACATATATATTATACATGGGCGTATGCGCGGGAACGTAAAACAGCTTTTCCATCAGGATCACTTCATTTTCTTCTTCTCAACCTTCAACAACAACGCCTTATTGATATGAGGCAAAACACCACCATAAGCAATCGTCGCCTTGATCAAGTTATCCAACTCTTCATCTCCTCTAATTGCCAATTGCAAGTGTCTTGGTGTGATTCTTTTGACTTTCAAATCCTTCGCAGCATTACCTGCCAACTCCAAGACTTCAGCAGTCAAATATTCCAAGACTGCCGTCAAGTAAATCGCCGATTTCGACCCAACTCTGATTCTGTTCTGGGCCGTGCGCTTCAAATAACGCTTGATTCGTCCAACGGGGAACTGTAATCCTGCTCTTGCCGAATGCGACGTCGACGCCTTTCCAGGCTCAGAGGATTTGCCTTTGCCTCCATGTACTTTTCCTTTGCCAGACATTGTATACTTGGACTGATTTAGAAATAGGTGTGATCTAGCACGTAGCGACCCTTTTTCAAAATCAAAACAATCGCGACAGAAAAATAGACGCGGGGCACAGAATTGGCCGTTACCCGGATATCGTGTCACGTGGAGGCTACCTCCGCCCCTGGCTCATTTAACCTATGAATGGAGCGTACTGAACGAACCGAGCTTGGATATCATGGACTCAACTTCTCGTCTAGATCGATTCAACTTGGTGCTGATAGCATCGTAATGATCAAAATCTTGTAGCATTTCAATAAGTCTTTGCATATCTCGCTCGTGTTCCAGACGTAATTTCTCCTTTTCTTGTTCGGACTTCAGATTGGCCCGCTCATGCTCACATCTCAGATGGGCCCGTTCATGTCGGATCTTCCATGATCGGTCACTCCCAGCCCCGGAAACCCATGATCCGAGTTCCGCTTCATTTGCTTCTTCATCGTCGGAGAGTTGCACGGCGTGTTCGTCATGCTCGGACCCGCTATCAATTTCACCGCTGGCTCTCGTGTTAGTGGATCCTCCTCGTAATTTCGCCAACGAACTGGAGCTCGCTCGATCACTGGCCTTGAAACTGACTTTTCGCCCCGGCATCATTTGAAGTGTGCGCGCGTTTACTTTAGAATGGAGCAAACTGCTCAGTGGTTGCGGTTGGATCTTCTTGGGTGTGCTTTCAGACTCCGTCCGTCCATGGACCCCGCCGCTACTTTGTGATACCAACTTATCGGTAAGTCTCGTCAAATCAGGATCCGTACTATTCTCATATGCTCGTGTGATAGAATGGAGTATCGGATATGTGTGAACATGATAGATCAAGCCTCGTAGCACCCCGAAGACAATGAATCGACGCAAATCAACATTTTGTAATTGGTGCTGATGCTGCAAATACCAATCTTTCACAGATTGGCCTTGGTTCAAGGAACAGTATAAATGAAACAATGCACTCTTTGAGGGCACATTCACCGTGGATTGAGTATTGCGACCAAAATGTGATCCTGCTGAGGGCAAGAGTTCCCTATCATCACGAGCCTCACGCTCAGCCTTTGATTTGATTCCCAGCAGCCTACCAGTCGATGGAGATGCAGACAGTGATCGTTCTCGCTCCATGGCTGACATTGTCAGGAAGAATCCACTGCCATGCTTTGACAAGTCATACCCGGCGGCCTCTCCCTTGACACTGGGAGTACCGGGACATGTTCTATCACCGTCGCTAATGGTCACAACATACGCTTGACAATCCTCGGCCATCTGATTGTTGCCAAGGATAAAGTCGCCAATATTGTTCGTGGGAGCATAAACATTGTTGAATTGGAAAATGTCAGTGATGATGATGCATTTATAATGCATCAAGTGTTGGATACACTGCTTTGTGAGGGTATAATCTGCATCGGCCAACTCACTTATTTTCTTTACCGAATTGAGTCCATCGATAAATGGCATGATCTTAATCATTGTAGGGTCCCAGCCAACATCAACCAAGGATTCAAGCTTCACCGTAGCGACCGGAACTTGGTGGGCTCGAATCTCTTCTGGAGCGGGCAAAATCGGAAAGAGCTTAATATCCACCAGATTAGAACTGTCAAGGGGAATACAACATTCCGAATAATTGTTCAAGTCTTGAAAGATCTGATTGATTAACAGGTCAACAGACCCGAGCTCGATTTTTTTCGCCCGTAGATAGCCAGGCGTACTCAATTTGAGTGACGAAGCGTCCTCTTTACTTAAAAACTGGTTTCCAAAGAGATCATTGATACTAGACCCCATCATGGAATTCAGTAATTTATCTTTATCTCTGGCCGGGGCCGTCTCTGTAGATGATGGTTCTGCCCGCAAAAACGCATCATCCTTGGCCAATTTGCTAAGTGTAAAACTTTGTTCTTCCAACGCCGAAAACATGCGTCCGATCCTTTTAATTGCCAGCTCGAACGGCGTGGTATCGCACATGCTATAGTCGAACACGAAACAAAAATTAAAGTTGAAGGAATTCCGAGCATACTTTGGATTCTCCAAATTCACCGGATACCCAATGACCTTGTAGGTTCCGATCTTGAACGAAACGAGTTTATTGCATAGTTGTGGCTTGGGAATCACATAGTTCTTGACCGTATCGAAATCGAAGAGAGTTTCATTGGCACCGGGAATAGGTGTGATCTCGGCAGTTTTGTCTTCATCATCTTCCAGCAGCAGCACCAGCAGCAGGTCATTCCCATTCAAATTTTCACTATTGCCCGGTTGCCGTTCCGTCTTCGTCTTCGAAGCAGGCAATGAAGGGAGCGACTTTATACAGTTTTCCGGGACTTGATGGACAATTTTAGTTCCCTCAGTGGGATGGAAAACAGCATAGAAGATGGCGACTATGGGCATAAACCCATCAGAGCCGTCGATCATATTGG
>JAKTTQ010000288.1:0-38256 GCA_030581555.1 [Candida] argentea
AAAAAAAGCCGTACCCGAGAACAGCCGGCGCGGCTCAGACAACAGCATGGTTTTGTCATGGTTTTATAGGCTATGTGTTACCTTGGCCTTCGTTCTTGAAAGTGGGCTCTGCCATGAATTGAACGTCACCCTTGCGTCAAATCATCTCTCGACCGGCTACAGACTAAACTTATTGGAAAGTGTGGCCGCTCATAATCAATCCCTCTATATTCCTGCTCTCTTGTCTATTTTAGGCTTAGACTCCCAGGGCGAGGAAAACGATTCCGGTGGTCTTTCGAGGCTGGATAAAGAGGTACATGACCATCTTTGTGAAGCCTTGGGGTTACTGCATGATATTCAATCTCTCATTGATTTTGACGCGATCTATAAAATACACTCGCCGCGCATTATTGCCCATTATAACCATTTCGCATCTCATTTGGAAGATGGAGCGCGGAGAAAATTGGATAAAGAATGCAACGTTGATCGCTTCGGGAATGCAATCCCTAAAAACATCGATGGCGAACATGCTATTTGGGTCTCTCAAAACAACAAACTATATTGTTCCAGGGCTGATTTGTTTGCTATCGAGACTCAAGCCAAAGAGAAGACCGAGGCTTTACTTCCGTTCGATCGTATCATTGGCGACGAAAACTCAGTCCCATTGCTTGAGCTTTATGCACACTTCAAATCGCCCGACTTTACGGCCATTTTCGCTCAATTGTATCGAGAGGCTCTAGCCGGGAAAGTGAGGTTTATATGGAGATACATTCCCTCGAGTAAGCTGAGCCATGAGCTCCTCGCAGGATATGGAGCGTCAGCAGATGTTAAATCGTTCGATGGCATCGATGGCCCTATTCGTAATATTGCCAAGGAGTTCTGGTCCATAAAAGATGATGGAGCGCCTATCCCAGCAATCAAGCGTAACTCTGAGGAACTCGGCACGAAAATCGCCGCTCTCATCATGCATCATACCCCGAGTAATATCACTCAAAGCGATTTTCTCGAAATGATCGTGAACGATCTCCCCAAATATGCACCTCACATTCTTGATTCGATAAGTGCGGAGCAGATGGTGGAGATTGTTACACACGTCAAACTCAATGAGGACAAGGGTCTTGGCAAGGATTCATATGGCCTATATGTGAATGGATCACCTGTGCATAAAGGAGAGCTTGATGTGTTGAAGCTAATTCAAAAAGTCACAACTGAGTTTAAGCTTATGAGAGATCTCGAATCTCAGGGCTTAAACACACAACAAGCAAAACTTTTGATTCGGAAATTTGCCCTTTTGAGTGCCGTCAAGCAATCTCAATTTAGGACAGGAAATACTTTGAGAGGCAATAACGAGAACAGATTCCGGCTCTATGAACATGCGTACGACCACAAACTGAATTCTCCGCGCGGGATCGTTTACTTCAATGATTTGGAATCGGACCCCAACTACCAGAAGTTTCCCTCAGATCGCGAGCAAGCTTATTTGGGGGCAGAAGCAAAGTCATTGCATCCAAATCAAATCCCACCTCTCAAAGAAAATGTCCATGATGTTGTCTTTGCTATTAACATTAATGATCGCGACCAACTCAGAATCCTATTCGCTCTTGCCAAAATCATTTTAGATAACGGGCTTCCACAACAAGTCGGCTTAGTTCCCTTGAAAAGTAGTGACGACCAAACGCGAGCCGTAATAGAGAGATTCTATTTCGTTGCCCAAAACTCAAAGTCCGAGGCTCTTGCGTTCTTGTATAAGTACATGGAAGCGACAGACGATCAAGCAGTGGACGATCTTTTGTTTTCAATCAAAGTTCCAGTCAGTTTCAAATTCAACAGCCGCATTAACGAGGATGTCCTCGCTGCTTTCTCGATCAACACTCCCAAAGTCGCGTTCAATGGGGTTTTACACGATTTGAGTATGCCCGATTGGCAAGTGGCAATGGTTAGTCAAATTCGTCAGGATGTGACCATCTTGAAACAGTATTTGAAAACAGAAGATCTTAGTGAAACACCGTTACGTGAAATGCTCTATCGCAATGCCAAAAGTACCCGCAATACCAAGATAATCCCACAGGATCCCGAAAATGTCATCTTTAAACCCATCGATGCGGAATTGATCGATCAGTCAATAGTCTTCAAATCGAGAGCCCCCAACGATGGGATTCCTTTCCAACTCTGGATTGTGGGTGATTTCAACAAAGGAAGCATTATTTCGCAATTCGGAAACGCCCTAAAAATCGTGGTCGCTTCCAGCCAGAATGTTCAGCTTCGGATCATTCACACTGGGAGCTCATGCAAATACTTGGATCGTATTCAATCCAGCGTCAAAATTCAAAGTCTAAGCGGCTCTGATCTCGAGAAGATCTCAAATTTGATAGTAAAGTATTCGAAGAAAGACTTGAAAGCTATCAGCAGCAGGCCGAATCCAATCCAAGCCATTTTGGAGAGGAAAAATCTACCCATTCATGACGGCTTCCTACTCTTGAACTCTCGATACATCAAACTCGATACAGTGTTGAGCACTCAAGATCTCGAATTGTTGATGAAATACGAATATTCGCAACGCCTCGCACTCTTCGATGAAGTGGTAAGGAGCTATCGGCAAGTATTCAAGGCCGATCGTGTGCTCGATCTCGCTAGTCCAGGTTTAGACGAGGCCGATTGGTTTGACTTGATATCAAGTCTTATCACCAAATCCTTTCACTTTGACGATAACTATTACATTGCCGATGTTGCGCGTTTCGATTTCAGCCAGTTGGATTATTCGTGTTCAATTGATATTTCCCGGAAGGAAGCCAGCAAGGTAGACGTTTTGCTCATTGTCGATCCATCGGATCCTTACACCCAGGAAGTGGTTTCCATTGTGCAAGCAATCAAAGACTTCAGTTTTGTCAGTATCCAGGTTCTACTTCAGCCGGAATTATCAAGTCAAAATGTGCCAAAGAGATTCTTCGCTCATACATATGCATCACCATCATCTGCATTCAACGCTGGAGGCAAAGCGGTATCGGATTATGGAGCGCAATTACGGAATTTGCCTTCACATGCAGATCTTCAAGTCGAGTTGCTTACTCCACAAAACTGGGTCGCTCGAATTCATGACTCTTCGCAAAACTTGGACCTTTTTCATTTGAGTTTTGGATGTGAAACCCCAAAAAGTAAATTTGCCTCGTTTGTTTTGCAAAGTATTTTAATCGAGGGCACCGCGAGAAATGTGCGCGGGGGCCAAGAGGTGACGGGCTTGGCTCTCACCATCAGACAGGATGAAGCCGAACATGATTCAGCCGTCTTGGGTACATTTGGATACTTCCAACTCCCAGCAGGGCCGGGAAGATGGCTTATGAGCGTCGAAAACGAAGCCAGTGGTTTCTCTTTACTCTCTGTGGGGAACAAGTTCATGGCGAACACTTTACCTCAAAAAGAGGTGACGGTCGATATATTCGACCTCATGCCTAGAAAGCTCTTTGCGCGCTTTTCTCCCAACGGGAAATCTGCATTCAAGATCAAAAAACACGATGAAGACGACATCATCCACATTTATTCGGTGGCGAGTGGTCTTCAATACGAAAAATTCATGAGAGTAATGATGGCTTCTGTCCGGAAGCACACTAGGTCGCGCGTGAAATTCTGGCTTTTGGATACTTACTTGTCGCCAGAGTTCAAGAAAACCGTTGGTCAGGTCAGCAAAGAGCTCGATTTTGACTTCGAATACGTCAGCTACAAATGGCCTTACTTTTTGCGCAGACAAACGGAACTTCATCGCGCAGTGTGGGGTTACAAAATCTTATTCTTGGATGTGTTATTTCCTCAAACATTGCGTAAAGTTATTTACGTCGATGCTGATCAGGTAGCCCGAACCGACTTGCGAGATCTCTATGATCTTGATTTGAAAGGCGCACCATACGGGTTTGTTCCCATGTGCGAGTCACGTCCAGAGACACAAGGGTTTCAATTTTGGAAACAGGAGGGTGGATTTTGGCAGAAGCTTTTACGGAATGATCTCAAGTATCACATAAGCGCTCTATACGTGGTTGACCTCGAACGATTCCGAGAAATGGGAGCTGGGGATATATTGAGGGCGCAATATCAAAAAATATCTGCTGATGACAACTCTCTTGCAAACTTGGATCAGGACTTGCCTAATAGTCTTCAACGAACACTTCCGATTTATAGTTTAGACCAAAACTGGCTATGGTGCGAAACTTGGTGTGACGAAGAGAGCAAACTGAGCGCAAAGATGATTGATATGTGCACCAACCCCCTCACTCATGAGAACAAGATGGATGCGGCAAAAAGAATAATTCCAGAATGGAATGAATACGAAACTACACTCAACCAAACTATCGCCCACACAACTATCTTTTACCAAAGAGTCGATCCCAGATTCCGGGGTACGACCCTGGATTCCGGATCTGGAGATGAACAGACTGATGAAGAAAGTGACTCTGAGTGGGACCACGATGAACTTTAAACGAGGTGTGTGCAGGATATCACAAGATTTGCATGTGATTTTTGAGATCCCCGATAGCGATTTATTTTTTGAGCCAAAAAAAACATGATCTCCGCACACGTGATATGACTCTATCTGGGCAGAGAAACCGGGGTTCGTATAAAACCACCGCGGTTGACTGGAAAAACTTGTGTCCCGGTAGATATTGCTTCCTCCTTATTTAGATGAAGGTTTCAGATAAATTGGACCAGGCCCATCATGTGGCCTATCCACCTCCAGCAACGTTCTCGTTTGAATTTTTTGTTCCTAAAACCTCTCAGGGTGTACAGAATTTATATGATCGTATGGATCGCATGTATGAACTTAACCCAATCTTTGTTGACATTACCTGGAATGCCGGTGGTACTACGTCCACTTTAACCAATGACATGGTTTTGACCGCTCAAAGCGCTCTTGGCTTGGAAACTTGTATGCATTTGACATGCACCAACATGGCAATCGAGCTTTTGGATGAGGCCTTGGACAAAGCGTATCTGTCTGGGTGTCAAAACATCTTGGCATTACGCGGTGACCCTCCCTTGGATGGATCTGAGTCAACTGGTCATTTCCAGTACGCGAAAGATTTGATCTTACATATCAGAAAACGGTTCGGTGACCATTTCAATATCGGGGTCGCCGCATATCCTGAATGTCATCCAGAGGATAAAACAGTGGACCAGCTGTTGAGATATTTGAAGGAAAAAGTCGATTCAGGAGCCGATTTCATCATCACCCAAATGTTTTACGACGCCGATAACTTTATTGCATGGTGTGCAAAGGTACGAGAGATTGGTGTCGATGTTCCTATCATTCCAGGAATCATGCCTATTTCCACATACGCTTCATTCATGAGACGCGCAAAGTGGTCCAATGTGAAGATCCCCGATCACTTCCTCCAAGCCTTGGAGCCCATCAAAGATGATGATTTCGAGGTCAGACAAATCGGTAGTAGATTGGTTAGCGAGTTGTGCCAGAAATTGATCGATTCAAAGTACGTGAACCATTTGCACTTTTACACTATGAACTTGGAACGGTCCACGTTGATGGTATTAGAGAATCTAGATTTGATCGAGCCCGTGAAATCGATCGGCAATCTCGGTGACGCTAATTTGCCATGGAGGAAATCATTGCATCCACTGAGATCCAAGGAAGCGGTGCGTCCCATATTTTGGCTGAACCGCAAACACTCATACATCAGTAGAACGTCTACATGGGACGAGTTTCCTAACGGTCGTTGGGGAGATTCGCGGTCACCAGCATTTGGTGATATTGATTTGTGCGCCTCAGCTTCCTTGCGCCAATCACCGAAAAGAGCTATTGAGCTTTGGGGCTTACCATGCAGCTTGCGCGATTTCTCCGAAATCATTGTTTCGTACTTGAAGGGTGGCTTGCAATCGTTGCCATGGTCGGATGGCCCTGTTGGGGAAGACACTTCAGTCATTACCAACGAGTTGCTCGATCTCAACCAAAGGGGATTTTTCACCTTGAATTCGCAGCCTGCATTGTGCACTGTCAGCTCTAGCGACAAGGTTCATGGATGGGGACCCAAAAATGGTTACGTCTATCAGAAGCAATACTTGGAGTTTCTCTGCCACAAGGATTCAATACCTGGCTTGATAAAAACCATCAACGAGTATAACAGTTCAAAGGGAGATACTTTTACTGGAGTCATCAGTTACTATGCAGTCGATAAAGATGAAAACTTGATCACCAATTGCAAGGACGACGACATCAATGCAGTGACCTGGGGTGTTTTCCCTGGCGAGGAGATCTTGCAGCCTACGATTGTCGAGAAGACTTCCTTTTTGGCATGGAAAGATGAGGTATATCGCTTGTTCGACGAGTGGTCGGCCATCATTCAATCGGAACGCGGACCCCAGGAAAGCGTCAATCTCTTCAAATCTCTCAGTGACGAATACGTCTTGTGTAACTTGGTCAACAACAATTTTGTCGATAGCAATCAGACCATGTTTGATTTGATAAAGTCGTTGGATGTTGCTGAGTTGCAATGAAGTCCTTATTTCAACAAGGCAAAATGGGGCTTTCAACATTACCCCCGACCCCTCAGAATTTTCAACAATTTTCATGAGGCAAAAAAACTATACTCAGCAAATTAAATTTGCTGTGACGACTACACGAAGCCTGCATCAGAGTTTGCGCACGCGAACTCTCTCAATTCATTTCAACAATATTTCAATTGCTTTCGGTTCTTCAATGTGGACACTGACAAAGTGCCCATAACCATTGTCCTGCTTCTATAGTTGCATCCTCAACGGCATGGATCTTAAATATGTTTATACTACCAAAAACCTGAATAAATTTGTATCAGATTTTGATTGTACGGCCGATACGATGAGGGCCTTTACGCCTTAGCTTGAAAGCATATGTTTAGTTCGCGCCCCTACTTTCTTCTGCGGTCAAATGGTGCAAGAGGAGATATCTTGGTTACAGTCGAGCGAAGATATTTGCCTGTAGCAAATCGAGAATCAACGCATCCTCAACATGTTCCAGCCGACGATACTGTCCAGTGGCACGTGCTCATATCAATTCATCGACCGAGCTTCGAGGGTGGTGAGATCCCTCCTGGTCGTTATTCTGCTTTTTGAGGTCAAGAAGTCAAAACCAGAGGTCTTTACATTCTCATATAGGCAGAGTTCAACTGTTTGGGTCTTCAGACTAGCCAGTTTCGATGCAAATTCCACTGGCGTATCGGCTCGTGCAAATGATTCTGGTTTTCCGGCTCTCTTGTAAGGTCAGGCTAACCAGATTGATTCTATGGTCATCCAATCCTCAATAATCTGGAGTTATGCTGACGATTTTGATCTGTGTTGGCCACACAACTTGAGTTGGAATTCTCTTTGGGGATTTTGATGCTGCATATCAGCATGCCTGAAGGCGCAAAGCAACGGATCAGACCTTTCAAATGCTCTAATACTAAAGCAGATGGTGCAGCTCAAGGTATTGAGTCTTAAACTCAAGGCAACTGTTCTGCTCTGTCACTGGCCTTATTCTCCACACTTGGATGGAAAAATCGTAACTCCAGTTCATCAAGATTCTTGTGGATTCGAACCTATCTGGCTCACGGAGGATTTCAGCCCAATACAAGAGGTAGCTGTTCTGGTGTCTCGAATGTCCCTAGGGCTCAGCTTGGCGGTTCTGGGTTTTCAATCCTTCTATAAACTCGAGCCCGCGGTTTCGATTTTCCAGTTCTTCCAAGAACGCAAACTATCGATTCTTATCTCTCAATTGTCCTACTCTCCATACCTCTAGACCCATAATTTTGAATTTCGCGTATTTTGAATGCAGACCAGGCTCACACAAGACCTCATTGCCGAATGTATCACATTTACAACTCACGCCATTCTCAAGAGACCTGTCGATCCATAAACCATTATTCCCATCAGATGCGCCAACAGAAATAAAGTCAGAGTTGGAATAGATAAAGTTGGAGTTCAATCCAGTGCTCATGAAAGCTTTGAGCCGTTCACTTTCGCTCTCACAATCACTGGGGGGTAGGCTATCTCCGCTTGCCAGAAATTCATGAGGGGTGTACTTTTCACATTTCCATAAGAAACAATCGCCGTTACCATAGTATCGTTTAGAATTGCTCGGCTTGGGATGCTCGTTGAGGAAACAGCCGAATTTATTATGTTGATCGTCCACAATGACCATGACATAGCCATGATGTCGACGTCCACGACTCCTACTAGACTTCACAGTAGCTGAACTGACGATCATACCGCTGACCACCAGCTCAGCAAACCCTTGATCCTGCTGTGACTTTCTTGATTCTTTCAATTGGTTTTCGGGATCACAGCGCCGATATAAGGTCTGGAGGGAAATGCCATCTTGATCCATGGAATAAACCATTTCCCATTCGCGATATAATTGTAGCCGCGGAGGTAAGATGTTACGGATTTCACATGCCAAGGATGTGTCCAAAAGTCGATGCTTTGTTGACGGTTTCACCCCACTTAATGTGATCGGGGGCAAGGGAGGTAGTTCGGGTATGGAAGATGTGGGAGTAATCGACGCCGACGGAGAAGTTGGTCTTCGAAGGCTCAAGACCTTCTCCAAAAGCGAGGGTCGTCGTTGAGGTATATTAGTATGCGGGGACGAATCACATAACGCTGTTTCGTCATCATTCAGTGATAAGGCCCGGATACTTGAGGGCTGTGTGGTGGCATCTTCCAAAGTCATGGAATTCGTAGGGTTCAGCTTACCCACCAAATCGTCGATTATAGTCATTATACGGTAAGTATCAAGCGCCGTAAAGAGGAGGGTGCTATCACCTGGTTATATGGAACTGGCCCATCAGAATCGGTAGAGGCACGGTAGACTCAAGGCCCCCGCATATGGGTGCAAAATTTTAATTATAAGCAAAACTAAAACAACGATCAGATTTGCGTCTGTAGCAGCGCCGATTCACTGCGATCGTACCTTTCTAAATTAGATTGCAAACCTGGTCATAGCATTCAAGAACTCAACACCGATCTTGACACTATCTACAAAGACGATTTGAGGGAAACTCGACAGTAACTTGTCATCTAGGCCAGCCATTCCAGCACACCCGAGTAGAACGCAATCCACTTTGGTATCAGCATACTCATTGTTCAAGATATGGTCTACCCGATTATAAATCTTTGCGTACTCTTCCGGGTCACTCAACCTGGTTACACTCACATTTAAAGCCTTGGTGCGTAGGAATTTTTCAGCGGGAAATTCGGATTTATTTCCGCCAAAACTGACGATCGCCGAATCAAGCAAATGTTCCCATGAGTGAACGCTGGTAAGAACGAACAGTTTCTGGAACCGTGCATTTGCTAAACTGTATAGAAGGGTTGCTTGCATGATTCCCAAGATTGAGATCTTGGTGTGTCGGGCAAGTGAATGGATAAGTGGATGATCAGAATAGCAACATACAAGAACAGCATCGTAAGCATTGAGCAAGTTGCGATCCAAGATATCTTTCAAACATGCTTGCTCTGATTCGATCGATGTAGGAACATCCACGATTTCACGTGGCGACCCGGAGGGGCCCGTGTAAAAACCAAATTCCACATTGGGAGGGGCAGTGAGGATCTCCTTCAAGTTGCTGGTGACACTAGACGAGGAATTGGGGTTCAAGATAAGAATCCGTGTCATTTTGATCCGTTGGAGAAAGTCGTTGGATCCTGAGAACTTTTGGGGGATTGTTTTTTCTTGTTCAGGTAGCGATCATTTCTTATCAGTAAAATGCCTTTCTTGGCGATTATCGACTCTAAGAAAAACCAGCACTTGTGGTCAAAAGCGATCGTATCGCTTTCATCGATCGCAGATCAAATCAAGTTCTCTATTTCACCTGAAAACCTATCCATATCTGCTGTTAATGGTGCAAAGACCTCTCATGCCGATGTAGAGTTCCATCCGTCCTTCTTCCGTGATTATTCGGTGTCACTTGACGATGTCGTCGATGATATACAGGACTTGCACCTGTACTCATACATCGTCAACGCGAGGCACATTGCCACCATATTCAAGAATGTCGATTCTGCCGATTCGAGCTATATTTGTATGAAAATACAAGGCTCGAATTCTGCTCCATCTATCACTCAGTATAAATTATTGATTGAGATCGAGACCAAGAATCTTTTGGTGAAAAAGCATCATGTCAGTTATCAGCCCGTATTACAGAGTCAGAACGATATTCCAAAGTTTTATCGCGAGAAATGGACTCAGCAATCGGCTGATCGCATCGATAATCGAGACCCGAATAAAGTCAACTATATGATGATCGAGCAACTGGTCCTCAGACAATTTGTCGATACCGTTCCCTTCAGTACCGAAGACTTCAAGATTGACCTAAAAAACGATAAAATCCTGTTCAGTGGCTACACCAAACTGATTTTAAAGGAGGTCGATTATTTGAAACAGCCCATGTCAGTTACTATCACGTTAGACCTTGAGGAGCTCATCAGCTCTAATTTCGTCGCAACCCAGAATGGCCCGCTACAAAGGAGAACAATCGATTTCAGATTACGCGATTTTAAAAACTTTATGAATTTGATAGCGACGGTTCGAGTTGAGATTGGCGACGATGAAATGGCTTCTTTTAAGGATAATTCCGATTGCTTCGAAATTCTATTCAGACAACCCGGCGACCCTGTTCTTTTCGAGCTCATAAACGAGAAATACGTCACGGTACGATTCATCCAGATGACTTCGCTGATCATAGATAACACTGAGAACAATATCCCGAAATCGGCGCAACTACAGTTAAGTTCGCATCAATTGGCTCATATAAGCGAATCAAGGCAAATCACACCAGTTCCCATTGCCATTAACGTTGATCGAAGCCATCATGATCGTCCTTTCGAGTTACCACCTACAGGCAAACTCGGGCGTCCACTGAATCAAGGGGCAAAGCTTGTGCGTAAAACTGGTTCAGTATCACCAGCACGAGATTCACATGGCCATAGT
The DNA here is from genome assembly GCA_030581555.1 of [Candida] argentea. Lineage (NCBI taxonomy): Eukaryota > Fungi > Ascomycota > Pichiomycetes > Serinales > Debaryomycetaceae > [Candida] argentea. The sequence continues at coordinate 10,922 of JAKTTQ010000288.1, forward strand.
GAACAGGACTTCATCACGTATGGCAGTACAGATATGACTGGTCTCGGACCGGAAGTCGAGCCTGCCACGAAGAGACGGCGCACCAGCGATGCAACGGATTACTCTGATAGTGATAATGATGCTGCCAGGAGTAAAAGTATACCCACAGTTGTCCCGGACTCTTTTGGTCCTACTCAATTGCATGAAAGGCCGAAATCCATCTTCGAGTAAGTAGAGATCCCAAGATTATTTGCAGTCCCGACCAGTCGGCAATTCGACCATCTTGAGTAAATAACGAGCCTTTCAGTTATCCCATGGTTCTGGCTCGATGACGCAATCCAAGTCCAATCGAACACACATCCTTAGATCGATTGGGCCGCCTCACGAATCTGCCTGACTGGCCGAAAAAAACCATCACTCTTACTCAACAATGAATTCCTGCCCGAACCGATCGAACACTCCCGGATATGATTGATGCATTGACCAAGGCTTGTCATCCGGACCATAATTTTCTGGAGGCACCGGGAATGGTAAGGGTATTTGGATATCGCTCTTTCTCTCACTTTTGACAGGGCGCGTGTCGGAGGCTGGAATGAAGCGTTGCCCGATGCGCGGGGTCACAAATACGCCCAACTCATAGCTATCGACCTTGTATATCAGTGGATCAAATGTTTTGTATCGAATAGGCATGCCCCATGCTTGTTTCGATAAATTGTGGCTGCCAAAATATAGCCACTTGATTGTTCTCCAATCGTCACCGTTATCGCAGAGCAAGATCTTCAGGTGCGGCATCATAATATCTCGTCCGCGAGCGCCACTATCGGTACTCGTATATTTTCTCAAACACGGCTTGACTGCTTGTAGATAATGTGCCTTGTGAACTGAGCTCTTGGAATAGTCGAAATGTAGGGCTTGGCCGCTACTGAACCCCACCAGACTCTGAGATACTTCTCGCACTGTGGGATATACTAGATGAGACGAATACTTTTTTTGCTCCTGGTGAGAACGGCATGAGTCTGACCCTGGCTTCAATGACATGAAATCGTCCAAACTATGCGAGAATACTAGGGGACATAGTATATGGGAGAATATCGAGGATACTTGTCCTTTGGCAAACGTATAAGGATATGCGATTGAAGTTGCTTGAGCAAGATAATTAGTGGTTGCATTTGGCGTGACGCTGTTCAACAACCCGTGTTCACAAAGAAGATCGAAAAGTCTCCCATACCCGCAAAGACCATTAGACTTTTGTGGATTTTTCATATCATAAGTGCCCGGTGCAGATGTTACGAGCTGCGCAGTTACTGACAGAAAATCGTAGTAATCCAACTTGAGAGCCAAATCGGCTAACGCTGGTAGATTGTACCTTTTCAAATACAGTTTCAACTCATGCTTAAATGAACTGGGGACGGGCGTTTCAATATAGGGCAAGCGTCCAGACCTCCATACTGTTTGTGTTAAAGCAGTGATATCAAGCTTGGTCAAATTGCAAGACATTATAACAATCTCAACTGCCAGGGAATAGAAGTTCACCATCATCTTTGTATGATGACTAGCGAACTTGTTCGGAAGGGGAGCGATGAACTGACGTAAATTATATCGATCCTTCAATATTAGATCGGAATCATTCTGGAATATACTTGATCCCACTACGAAGGTGACCTCCCGCTGGAATTTGGATATATCGGGATGGAGATAAGATAGAGCCAATTCCAAATCCACGTTGAAATTGAATTGCCATGTCGCAATGATCTGTGGTGATCCCATAAGCGAATCCATGGTGACGACATGGGGAGTGCCTGGATCGATCGATGCGTTCTGTAGAATAAGTAGTGGCGAAACAGACGGAGGTTCCGGTTCAGTCTCATCGTCGGAATTCACAACGATTATAGTACGATCCTTGCGTAGATGATTTACCTGATCGTTCGTAACGCCAGAAACCTGCGGCCGTTTCGCCCATTTGTCTGATGCCGCCTTGAACGCTATTGATCGTTTACGGTTGTCCATGGTGAACAATATACACAGAAAAATACACCAAATCCAACAATAAACACGGCCTTCACTGCGGGTCATGCTTCACATTATTGAGTACAATCGGAGCTTCAGACCTAGCTTCGACAAGGCTTCCTCGCCTTTCCAGTTCCCATCCCTTTGTATGTCTTGAGCCTAGCACGTCCTATTCAACAGCTTAGTGACACAATTCGTCACGATAAACCTTGACAAGGGGACACGTCACGAGATTGGGCCTGACTACCCCGAACATGTGTTGGCGGTCGATTGAGATTTCACCATTTACCTTTGTATTAGTCTCTTACCTACGTCAGTATGACAATTTCATTTAATTTCCAAGATGGTGAGACCGTTTCATCTCCCACGACTATTATCACCGGTTCTACAAACATTGTTGATAGAGGGGTTGTAACGTTCACCAACAACAATAGCGACGTGTTCCCCCCGCTTTCCTTCGAAGTGAATGCAGGTCAATTCAAGGCTCTTGTCCATGTATCTTCCAATGAACCCAATTTGTTTCACTGCGAAATCGCTTCCAATGGCCACATCAATCATCAAGGATTCCCGGAATACGCCAATGGTAAACCCGATGTCCTCGATACTACTAAAATCACCCTCTACTACAATCCTCTCCCCAATAAACCCATTCACCTCTGTCTCATTGTTGCCAGGGACTCTCCGGGCACTTACGATGTACCTCAGTATAAGCTTCAACAAGGCCACTCCCCTTCTGTGCAACTGGCCATTTTAAAGTTGAAGGTCGCTGGCCGATTGATGCAGGCCTTCACTCAGGATGATATGCGCGTCCATGGTTTCAACAACCGCGCGTTTCCGTTTGTGGAAGAGCTGCAGAACAACATGGCGTTGTTCGGGTTTCCTCAGTATGACTCTCCTAAACCTCATATGGAAGTACAGGTTCATGTGTTAAAATCACCGAAATCTGTTGCGGACTTGCGCGATATCGAAATGGCCCAGCAGAATCCTAGTGCCAAGGATTCAGGAGGTCTCTTCAGTCATGCACTTGATTTGATCAAAAAAGATAACAATTTGGGTGGCTTGATTCGTAGCTCGGGAACTGCAATCCAATGCGCCGTCATCTACCTTGACTCGACATACGACCGCCAACGTGATATGATATTGGCTCATGCCGCTCTAGGAGGTGGCAATAACGAGGTCAAGCTTGCCATTTTTGGCTCTCATGGGTTGCACTCATGGCCAGACACCTTCCCTGGCGTCACCCCTGCCTTCCTCGATTGCACCGAACTTTCCAAGCGTGAAGTTGCGAACGACGCCAATCAGTGTGGAACTAGCTGGGAATGTTTCAACATCACTTTGGGTGCTTTCATGCATGAAATTGGCCATTTGCTAGGCTCTCCCCACCAAATCAATGGTGTGATGTTGCGAGATTACATTTGGTGGAACCGCTCATTCATGACTCGCGAAACCAAATGCCTTCGAGAAAAAACCGATGGAGCTCTTATCAACCTGGATGGCGTTTGGAATAGGGTCTGTCGGTGGAATATTCTTGATCTTATTCGATATTTGTTTCATGATTCGTTCAGCTTGCCTATAGATTCGTTCGACAAAACGGCAATCACCACTACCAAGCCCGACAACTCTTATTCTTCGAGCGAGCCCACTTTCTATCAGACTGGAAATGGAGAAGTCGTTGTCAAGGGATCGGGCATTTACGCAGTCGAGCTCGTGGCTGATGACTTGGCCAGGTTTTATACCGCATTCTTTCCTCGTGAATACGGTGGTAGCGGCTTGCAAGATTCAGTGACTCTTAATTATCAAGACTGCTACCAGAAGATCAAGTCCCAATATCAACAAAGCAAACCCAATTTTCAAGTGAGAGTGTTGGCCACATCTGGGGAGCTTTTTATAGATGATTTCAAGGCCGCAACAGATATCTCCAGCAACGCAATCGTCACCCCGCGTCTAAGAATGCATGTTATCAAAGGACATTTGCTTGGCCGCAAAAATAACAATACAGAGTTCATTGCCGAATTCAACTTGAACTTGGTGTATCGGGTTCGTGTCTACTACGGGCAGTCACTCGATGGCATTAGATTCGAGATGCGATCGGATCAAGAGAAGGAAGTCAATGATTCCTTCTGGAGTAAGGTCCGTGGCAGATATAACGGAGGCAACGACCTGGTCTTGGCAGGACAAGAGACCGGTCACTACGCTGATTTCGCTGTACCCGAGGGCGAAACCATCACTAAGCTTCATATCAGGAATGGTGCTTGGATCGACGCAGTACAGTTCGAGACTGATCGCGGCACAAGATCGCCCACGTTTGGCGGCAATGGAGGTCACTTATCGACCCTTGAAGTGCCTGATCAGAGAACCAGTTTCGCAGGATTGTACGGGTATAATGGCCAGTGGATCGATGGTATTGGGATGCTTTACTCCTCAGAATGATCTGGGAATCAAAGCCGTCCATCACGTAACATCAGAATGTAGAGCTATATGCATATACTCCTTCACGATAAAAACCAGTAAACAAAGTCGGCAAAATCAATCAGCGCCTACCATAATGAGCTGAACTTCAAACAACTTCGACTCTGAGCTCGCTCAATACTCAGAACTACCTCAATCGACTTCGAGAAGCTCCCTTCTACACTACCCCCCGTTTGTGGGCTACACGTCCAATCTTTCCGGGACAAGCCCAGAACTTGAATCGGCTCAATACACCCTCATTCACCACTTCCTGGACTAATGGATTGATCCCCGCTCATATCAAGCTGTGACTGACTTGCTTCCCCAGCGTTTGGCCGTTCTCGGACGAATCGGCGGTTACTGGAGAGGGAATCCCAGATCCGGCCCGCGGGTCTCTGAGAATGAGCTATGTAATGAGGCACATACTTGTTTCCAGGCTGTTCTAATGAGCCCAGTACGGCTGATCAGGGCCACATGGTTGTAAAATGCATCATTAAACCTGAAGAGCTTGACTTGATCGGCTTAATTGTTCAATGTTTATTGTGTGCCTTATTGTATGGCACTCCGAGTACATGAGCCCGGTATTTAGACCATGCGATTACTTTTCGCGCCGAGGAAGCCAGAGGGATGTGTCGTCCCACGTTGTTTCTCGTGACCAAGTGTCTTCTCTCCTTTCCTTGCGAGCAATGTTTAAATTAATCAGCTGCGTGAAGTCGTCTCGATTAACCCTCACCCACCATCTCTTGGATCACCGTGTGTCCTCTCTAACACTTTGTCTCGGGCCTGATTGTATTCTATTGGATACCGATCGGGAACGCCAGTGGTAGAGTGCTTGCCTGCAAAAATTCTGCTGATTCTTTTAGTTTTCTTGCCATGAAGTAGTATATGAAGACGATTTTCTGCCCTGATGTATCTCTGATTAAGAACATCGACCGATCGAACGCTGGTTTTCGTGGTAGAATCATAACGAGGCACGAAGTTACCCTTGTAAAGTTTATCGAGTCTAGACATGCATTCAGCAAGTTCCTGAGTCTTTTCTAGTAATCTGTGCGTTTCGCTATTGAGAAGACCCGACGTCTTTGCCTGAATCGCTAGCGATTTATCGAGATCAATCGAGTCGAGTGCATTCATCAATGCCTGGGACAAATATCCCAGATGCTCCGATAGGGAAGCGATCCCATTGAGAGATGGCCTTTCTGTAGTAGAGGGGTTCTCGATTGACTCGCCGATATCGCTCAAATCAAATTCATCATCGGTATCAATCGGCGTGTGAGGTGCTGAGGTAATACCTACGTTGGTGGGAATTTCGTCAACAGTATTACTGTGGTCATAAGACATAAACTCTATATCGCCTGTATCAGCAGGAGCGTTCGTATCGGCCTCATTCGCAGATCGATCCGAACAATCAGTGTTTACCTTCAGCATTTCGACATCCAGAGTCAGTTGTCGAGTCCGAACATCAGTGCCTAATCTTACCTCGTCAGGTCCATCTTCCAACTGCATAGTATTGTTATCTCAGCTACTGAAAACACCTTCAAGGTTCTTCCAGTAGTCAGGTGCCCTGTTGACGACAATACGTGCGTGACAGATCAAGCCTTCTCATCGATCCGACGCTTATCTCAAACCCCGGCCAAATCACGTGTGCGCATCATTATAAAGCGGCCTCCCTCTGGAAGAATCGTTCGAATTCTACGAAACGCGTGCCATACAGATCCATGACGTCGTTGCAATTGCAGAATGTCGATGTTCTAGCACGGCTTAAGCCATTTGGCATCTCCTTTGAAAAGTCACTCACCGATTTGATCAAGGGGATCCGGGTCCGATCCAAGGATTCGCCGGAAAGCGTGGAGTCGTTTTTGGAACTGGCGGTTATTGATTGTCGCAATGAACTCCAGTCTCATGACTTGGAATCAAAAGCTATGGCTGTTTTGAAACTTGCGTATTTGGAAATGTATGGCTTCGACATGGCGTGGTGCAGCTTCCATATCTTGGAGGTCATGAGCTCCCCCAAACTTCAGCACAAACGCATAGGATACCTCCTGGCAATCCAAACATTTAGCAGTGAGAGCGAGCTCTTCATCTTGGCCACGAATCAATTCAAAAAGGATCTTGGTTCTCACAATCATATCGAGGTCGGATTGGCCCTCAGCGGCATCGCTGCTACCGTCACCCCTAGCCTTGCCAAAGATATAAACGATGACGTTCTAATCAAACTTAACCATACCAAGCCGTACATCCGCAAAAAGGCAATGCTATGCATGTACAAGATATTTTTACAATACCCTGACAGCTTGCGAGATAACTTTGATCGGATCATCCAACGCCTAGACGACTCGGAAACCGCCGTTGTCAGCGCCACCGTCAATGTCATTTGCGAGATCTCAAAGCTGAACCCCAAGATATTTATTCACTACTTGCCACGCTTCTTTGCAATTTTCGAAGAAGCTCAAAACAACTGGCTAGTCATTCGCATCCTCAAACTCTTCACGAGCTTGTCCAAGGTTGAACCACGAATCAAAAAGAAAATCTTGCCAATGATTCTTAATTTGATGGAGAAAACACTGGCCTCGTCCTTGACATACGAATGTATCAATTGCATAGTGCGCAGTAACATGTTATCTCCCGACTCCTCTAAAGACAAAGAATGTGCGCGCCTCTGTGTATCCAAGCTCATGGACTTTTTCGCTGCCCACGATCCAAATCTCAAGTATGTGGGTTTGTTAGTTATGATAAGCATCCTCCAAGTCTATCCATCGCTCATATGCGATGTCGAAGGGATCCAGAATGTCGTTATGGAATGTTTCACTGAACCCGACTCCAATATCAAGAGTAAAGCAATTGAAATATCGCACCATTTGGTCTCTGAGTCGAATATTGTCGATGTGATCAAGCTCCTATTGGTTCAGCTTATCCCGAAAGAAGGCATGGCTATATCCGATTCCTTACAAGCAGAACTTGTTTTCAAAATCATCGAAATATGCCTGTTGGATAACTATGCAATGGTACCGAACTTCTCATGGTACGTTGCTGTGCTTAAAGATATGGTGAAGTTGACCTTACTCGAGCGAGCAAGTGCTGATTCTCATAGTCGCCGCCACGAGCTTGCGGATGTGATCGCTCAAGAGTTCACAAACCTCGCGACTAAAGTTCCGTCAATACGCGCCGATCTCCTCAACAAGGTTGTATTTGAATTTGTTCAAGACCCAGAAGTCATGGAAAAGTGTCTGGAAATATTGGGCACCTTCTACTGGATCATGGGCGAGTATGCCTGTGACCTAAGTGCTGTGGATGATGATGATGACGACGATGCCAATCCGTACGACTCATTACAACAGAAAACTGCATTGTTCGAAGCCCTCGTGAATTTCGATTTGGATGAAAAAGCAGGAACGTCATCTCATCCTCATTATCCTGTTTCCCCGCGATTATGCCATTTGAACGATGTGAATGCATTGCTGATTCTCACACAAGCATTGGTCAAGTTGTTCTCTACGATAACTCACGAATATGCATTGCGCCAGGACTCTCAAGGGTCGATGAGTGCAAATGACTATTGGGATTTGGCATTTATGCTCTATAAACTCATTCGTTTTTTAAACAACTGGCTGGAAGATATGCATTATGAGGTGCAAGAGCGAGCTGTTTCATGGTTGGAATTTCTCAAACTTGCATTGGAAGCGATGACTCAAGAGGAATCAAATATTCTTGAAAAGATGGATCTAATAGAGATTGATCGATTGAAAGTCGAGCGATCGGAAGATGCGGATGATAATAACCTGCAACACAATTTTGACGAGTCCAATGAAGATTTGGTTGAGTTGAGTGAAGATGGCCAGCCAGAACCTAGAGATGTCGCAGCACCTATTGTTGAAGCGCCTGTATTTGGTCATCAGACGTATCATCTTCCGGCCCTTGTATCTCAAGTCTTGCCCAACTTATTCAACTCATATCAGTTGAACCCGATCGCTCGGAACACGCAACGCAAAATCGCTCTTCCCCAAGACTTGGACCTTGAACTCAACTTGGTGCTTACTAAATTCGACAATAATGATTTGGCTGACTCCGTTTACAATTTGTACATTTCCGAGCCCGATGCACAAATAAACTCGACAATGGATAACACGGTTTTGGAGAAAGAGTTGCGTAAACAAAAACGACACGACCAATACGTCAATGATCCTTTTTACATTCAGGGAAAATTCGATGAGAAGAATCAAAATCCATTGGAAGGATCAGATCAGATCATTTCTGATATTGAAATGTCAGCTTCCCCAAAGACAATCATCATTGGCGAAGGACCAGTGAAAACAAAGACGAAAAAGCCCAAAAAAGTCAAACGTGAAAAGGTCTTGATCTTGAACGATGAGACGATTGAATCGCGTGAATCAGAGAATTCAGTGGAACAATTGGTTTCTCTAAAGCCCAAACGAAACGCGCTCAAAATAGATTCGTCGATTTTGGAGAATTTCACTTTGGATTCTCCGTCAGGGGTTGCAGGCAAGACCGAAACCGCCGATGCATTCGCGATTGATCTTGAGCAAATGCGTGAAAATTTGGCAAAGCCAGAAGCACTGAAAAAGAAGAAGAAAAAAGCTTTGAAGGCGAATGAGTCGGAATCACTCGCCAAGGACAAGACAAAGAAGCCCAGGAAAAAGAAGGCTGTGATCGCAAATTAGAGCTACGAAAGTGAGCGACATAAGCCGGTCTATAATGATCAAGTCAAAATAAGCCCACGAGTATTATCGTCGATCAAGGAGGATAATCACACCTGATCGCATTACAAAATAATTCGTAGAAAAATCGTTCGGTATTAGCATTTCTCGAACAGCCTCGGAGAGGCTCGGATATAAAGATGATTGGAAAGGGAATGTGGGACTAATGGCCGATTTAGGTGCACCTCAACAAACTGACTCAATCCTCAAGTTCATGTCAGCTGCAAAAGAGGCGCGGTTTCTTGGGTAGTGGCCACCGCTGGCGTTTTGTGCATAGCAGCCTTATTCAGACCCTTTGATTGTTTACCAGCTTTTTTTGTGGGGGTCTTTGCGATTTTCGCTCTAATAGGAGTGGGAGTACCAGGAGCCTTGGCATAGCCAAGCTTCTGGTAGACAGCGAGCATTTTTTGTTGGACATCAACCACACACGATGTCACGTCATCATTATTCTTCAAGTCGGTGGTCTTTACTGGAGGCAAGACTTCGATGGTGATTTCACCGCGATTGAATGTCTTGGTGGCTGAATTGAAGATGGTCGATGTGTTGCTTACCACAATAGGGACAACGGGAATAGAGGCTTGTTTGGCAAGATGAAATGCGCCCTTTTTGAATGGCAAGAGCTCCAACTTTTGAGTTGCGGCTCTTGTACCCTCAGGGAAGATGAACAAGGCACGTTTGTTTTTCTTCAACAGAGCCAATGCGCTTTCCAAGACCCTACGGGCCTTCTCACCCTTTGATCTATCCAAGAAGAAGGTTCCGGAAAGAAGCATGAACCAGCCCAAGAAGGGAACATATTTCAAAGATTTCTTTCCAGTAACCGTGAAACCCGGTTGGAAGATCTTACCCAAAACAAGGATGTCAAGCACAGATTGATGGTTTGAAATGTAGATTGCCGGCATGGATTCCTTCAAGAAGTGGCCGTTAATGACGGTTATCTTTATGCCCATGAGCGACGAAACCATGAAGTAAAAAAGACGAGCGACGGAGTATTGGGCATATTGAGGCTTTCCTATTAACCGCAAGATAATAGAAGCAATGACACCATATAATGCACAGCCCGCGATCAAAGACCCGAACAAGAAGGACTTGAGGGTGAACTTGATCAGGTTATAGAGTGAAGGCATGATTCAAAGAGCCCAAGGTCGTAATAGTGGAGATGCCACAGGCGCCGGGCCACGAGAGAAAAAAGAGGCTCTGTGAGGAATTTGGTGGGTCGATCGTGAGTTTACAGAGTGGTGGTAGCGTTGGTCGCCTATCAATTGAGACGCTTACGTTACTACACGAGATCAAAGACGAATATGTGTTATAAATAAGAGGCGAAACATATAATTATGCTGGTTTAATGGTTTCTTGTGGTTTCTTATAATGATAATTCAACCACCTAGCACCTTGTGCGAGTTGGGCGGCTTCATTCACAACGTGACACCCGAATAATAGATAGTTCTGTGGGGTTACGGCCATTGCATACCTCATAAATACCAACAGGTACACGATAAGGGACCCGGTCATGGGCCCGCTGATCATTTCCGGGTCTTTTTTCAAGTCCAAAACAGCTGCGACGGGGATTCCGAAATTCGATACAGGTCCCCAAAAGTGGGTCGTACACATGTACCTCAACAGTTGTTTCGAGAAGACGAAATCTGTAAACTTTTTGAAGCTCATCGGATATCAGAGTCGAGGGTCGTGGTGGCTTAGGGCTCGTGTTTCTGACGCCAAATCGGAGTCTTCTCGTTACTTTTCGGAGATTTTTCACATTGCCCGAGAATTGTTGATGAATTGAGTCACGTGTGCGGGGAACGGGCTTAACCGGATGGGACGTCTAGGACGGAATTGACACTGCGGAGCGGATTTCTTCGGGGAAGTTTCGAGCCGGTTAGGTTAAAAGAGGGCCAAGGTGGTGTACTTAGTGTTTATACTGATGTATTCCAAGTGATGATATTGATTCAGGTAAGCATGAGGCACCATTCCGATTGAAGAATATATGTCGAGTCCCCTGGCCTGCTCTTGGATGCCTTTAATGCTATCTAACCTCGATGTCACGGAAATTTAAATATCAGATCTTTGAATCCTTGATGGTGCATGGCACAATCCGAAGAGATTTACCTTTGTTACTTGTATGCCCTGTAATTGTCGGACCTCAGAGGAGGTACATGCATTTCAAAATCCCGTATCCTGCTGACAATTTTCGATAAAATAGCGTTCTTATTTTGCAAAAGTTGATTTCTGGGGCCTTCGAGGGGGCCTCAATACAATTTTGAGTCACTGTCTTCCCCGCGCACCCTGTTCCAGTTTTGTCGAGATATCTTGTCTGGAGGAGATTTTACACGGGATGATTCAAGTTACACATGGCTCGAATACCGTTAAAACTAGACCTTAGGAGAGACACTTTCTCTATGGTGTCGCAATTATTAAGTTTGTGAGGACTATGTTCCACCAGTTTACCTTGCTCCAAATTGGGGTTAAGACAGCCTGCGGGTTGTTCCCTGCGTACTCAATACACCAAGTGATGGTCTCTAGAGCCACGTTTCTTCTTAGCGTGTAACTTGTATTCAAGACTATATATGTGAGACTATGGACCGACACAAGCACAGAGGAGAGAATGTGACCTGCGTACAGGTACGTAGAGTAGAACCTAAAGGGACGGTGCCTTCTTCCCTATCTGCTAAAACACGTACATCTCATTTCGATGTTGAAGATGGTGCCATCAAGTGAGAAGGGCGATTGTTGTCATTATTAACACACATCATGATTGAGAACGAATAATCAAAAATAATAAAACATTAACAAACTACATATAAACTTTAAACTAAAAAAAGGCACTAATTTCCATGTGCGATCGAACATGTCATAATATTATTGGTTCCCTTGTCTCATTTCAACGAACATTTGATACTAACGCACCCGAAAAGCTCGGTTACTTGCCCTTATTTTCGTTTGGCGCGGTTTCCATGATATCTTCCAATTGACAATCCCACATCGGTTCCGGTTCGCCTTTTAGTATGTACAGTGCCCTTGGATTAAGGTCTGCGGCATCCTCGCCGGTCCAGTCTCGCGCCCGCCGGCTATCTCGCGGCGAGCTCATCGCTAACGGCACGTTCTCTGGCTGAGTATACCAGAAGGGATCTGCGATATTGAAACCGTGACGTGCAAATGCGGTACTCGGCGCCTCATCAGGCGACATGAAAATGTCATCAGGCTCCGTCTTGACAATTCCATTTCCGTTTCTATTCCCAACAAATACCAGATCGCCCAGACCAAGCTCGTCAAGTCGAGCCTGGTTGCGCCTGATGCGCTGAAACAAATCAAAGAGTGAGTGACTGACACGACGGATGTTGGTCAGCCAAAAAGCCATTGGTTTGGGAGGCCAGCCAGCTATAGTTGAGCCAGCGTCCAAAGCTTCACGCAAGTTCTTTTCAAGCTCGGCCATTGTTATCAAATCTATTATTGGCGTGTTACCTCGGTATTGTTGGCAAAAATGGGAGAAAACAACGATGAGCCCTTGATGGACCCATTGACTTAAAAATGGAAACCGGGCGCTGCACTGTTTCGCAGCGAGTTTGGTTTTGGCTTCCACATCGAGGCTATCCTCGGCATCAAGGCTGTCCCGGATCAGCTTCTCGAAAAGATTAATCAATTCAAGCAAGCACCTAGTACTTTGAAATAAGGATTGAATCATGTGGTTGACAATGGTTGACGCAGAAGATTTGTCCTTGAATTTGGCAAGGAATGGATGCAAAAGTTTGGCGCGGTTTACCAGCAATACCAAAAGATCATAGACGATCGCTATAGGCTTGTTTGAACCTGCTTGCTTGAGAATGGTCTCACAAACATTGATTTCAATACCGAATTTGGCATCGAGTTCTAACAAATCATCTTCATTGAAATCCATCATGAAACTTTCAATAAGCATCATGTTCGCAAGACGCAAACACTCGCTCAAACCTACCTTGCAACAAGTTCGTTCGAATTCATCATCAATGACATCACCTAAATCCAGTGCGCTCCGCATAATCGCCAATGTCGCTCTTATTGATAGCGGATTGGGCCGACCAAGAATGGAACAAACCTGCCCAGTAACATACTTCAATCCAAACCAGAGTTTGAACCTGGTGAAGTCGATTGCGGTTTCATCTACGGGATCAATATCCTCGCTTTGCCTGTCAACCAACATATTATATTTCCGGAGATCACCAATTATGTGAAGACCAATGGCATACAGCACGGCACAAGCATGAAACACTATTGACCAGCACTCCTCATATTGATGGCTGTGGAACAACCACTCCGCACAAAGAATATGAGCGGCGATCGTAACGTAGGACTCATTGAGAAGGTTGTGCCTCAATTCAAGCACATTATGCATAAGAACTTTTTTCAAGAGGTGCCGCATAAATTGGGGGTATGACAGTATTTTATCCAGAGGAATGATTCCCAAATCCACACACTCCCGAGGGGTGAGTGTTTCGATCGATGAAAGAAGTATCGTATTGACAAGAAGCAAAAGGTCGTCGTCTTCCCATTCATTATCTGGAGCAGCTTCGTATCCGTCCAAGAAATTCAAAATATCCGTTTTTGAAAATAGGCTGCGATGATAAGTGTGGCGATCGAAGAACCCATGCACCAACTTGGTAATTACCTGCTTGTTCTGCAGCGCTAGAACAGGATCATCCACGAGCAGCTCAAATTTGCGCCCATTACTCTGGGAAGACCTCTGATGTAAGATCATGGGAAGTTTCTTTTTACGGAGACTCCGATTCATGCGTTCACGCCTCGCACTGACGCGCTTAGTGACTTCGCCGTTCTCACCATTCTTTGAATTCGACGGGTCATCCTCAGGCGAAACGCTACTGGAAGCCACGCTAGAGCTTTTCCGCGACATCTCAGGACTGGGCATCTCCGTCTCCAAAACGGCCTCCAAGTTTTTTATCATAAAATGAGCCAGTTGAGGGCCATAATACTTTTCACCTTCTTCAGTAGTCTCGCCTGTGATCTCAATAGAGTCACGACCATGGATCAGGTTCGATCTACTGGAATCTTTGGCTTGGAGTGCAAGTTCTTCATTTCTCTCCGATAAGCAGGCATTTTCAACTTTAAGTTTATAAATTTGAGCTGTCAAACTGTCGATGTCCTTCGGCGATCCAGACGGTCTGGCTGGGATGATCTCCTCGCTCTCCGATCCACTGTCGTCGGAGAAGGCGAGTGCGGTCTGTTGCTCTTCGCCATCGATGGCGATGTTACGAAATTTTGCGGGAAAACGACAGGGGATCCCGCGGCGGAAACACTGGTCACATGGATGACTCTTATTGCACTTGATTTTCATGCGTCTGCATGAGATGCACGAGATGGGCAGAACCTTCACCATTGTTGGTTAGTGGTAGGAGAGAAACGGATTCCCGCGCGATGGCATCATGAGTGCGTTGGGGAACCCCCTCTGCTGTATGCCGGACGCGCATTGACATTTACGAATTGGAGAAATTATTCAGCACATTTAAGGGGAGTGAGAAGAACGCATATATCGGGAACATCAAGAGAGTATCGCTAGAGACCACCGCATAAATTGACCTTTCGTTGCTTTTAACAGGGCCAATTCTCAAAGAAACCGGGAATTCATCAAAGTCATTGACCTCGAGTTCTGCTTCAGAAACCTAATTCATTCCGATGACATCAAAATTTGATCTGATGAACCCTTCGTATCTATATGACAATCCTGAAGTAGCTCGTAATACACTTGATCTACCTGTCCATCTACCCAATTGCGAGCCACCAATCGCCAATGAAGAAAAGCAGGTAGTGCCATCAGTGGACTCAACCTCAGTGGCATCGGTCCCCACAGCAATTCAAGGGACATCCATTGTTTTGGAATCTGATGAAGACATCGCAAAGTGGATAGCGGAACGACGTAAGCGCTGGCCTACAAAGAAGAACATTGAACTGAAACAGTCAATCGCTGCGCAATCAATCAAGAGGCCAGCTGAAGCAGATGTCCTGGATCCATCCAAGAAACGGAAGATCATATGTCGCTTTTTCAAGCAGCATGGCAAATGTAAATTCGGTGCTAAATGCCGAAATAGCCATGAACAAGGAACGACCTCATCAAATGACCACCAACAAAAACCCCCAGAAAAATCATCTATTCCCAAGGAAACACTAGCTTTGAGTAAGCTCAATGAGACCCATTTCACACGACGGATCAACGGACTTGCAGTACTAATACCAAAACTATTCACTCAAAGGGCTGGTGGAGATGCTAGCAAAAATTCCCACAACTCTCTATTCGCAAGCCTCGTCAAGAAGGATCAATTCGAACATGAAAACTCGTTGGTCTTGGACTTTATTCGATATTTGGATTCAACAGACCGGATCGATCATGAAGTTTTTCGAGAAAAGCCGCCACAACACTGAAAAGATTAATTCTTTCGAAGCCTATCGCCATCAATACAATCTTACAACGGACGCACAGCGCTACTCGAAAAGAACTACAAGGGACTATCGAGGAGACCACAAATGGAAAATCCACATTCATAAATAAATACTTGACAAATTCTATTTGTCATAGCTTCAATGGATATTACCATCGAATCCTTTAGCGGCTTCGACCATAATATCAAATTGTTTCGCAATCTCTCCCAAATGACTGATAACGACTTGATTTCCTTTGCCGAACCCGTAGATCGAGTACTTGAGCCCACATTCATTACAAAAATCAATGACGTCAGCCTGTGCTTTACGGAGATTGTGTCTGGGCATGCGAGGAAACAAATGGTGAATAGTTTGGAATTGTAATCCACCGTGCAAAAAGTCTAGCCACTGAGGACAGTCAACGTCCATCGTGGTTCGCACTTGACGAGATACAAACAGCTCACTCACACCCAAGTCGCAAGTGGACATGGCAAAGTGTGAGAGAGTGATTTGCACGTGCACGAGCATGGTGGTAATATGGCTTACCATGATATAGTTGAAACGGTTCCAACCACCTGGAATGGACTTGGCCACCAATAAATAAAAGAACCAATACGCGAAAAAGGTTAATCCTGCAAGTTCGAAGTATCGGAACCATGCTGCTTTTCCCTTCCTCGGCCCAAGACCTCGGATGAGATGTTCCCACGATAAGCGATATAAGTTGAATCGGCCAAAGCAAAGAATAGGATAAAAGGTATAGTTTTGAAGCGGCAACATAAACTGCGCAACCTTATCAACTGGCAAAATCCGCTCATAGTATGTCGAGTAGATATTATCGAATAAGCGCGTACTGACAGCGAAAAAGGGTAAATGCTGAATGTCGGGGTCATGAGCAGGATCATTAGTCACCAAATGGTGAACATTGTGGTTGCGCTTCCACCAGCCCAAACTCAATCCACCGCACCAATTGGCCACAATCATGCCGATTGTGTTATCGACTTGATAATTGTGGGTTATGGCAACATGGCCTGCATCGTGTGCAATGAATGTCATCTGCTGCCAAGTTATTCCCATAGTCACCGCACTTAGGAAAAGATAGCCAGTTTTGAGGAAGGAAATGGATATGAGGAAAATGCTGCAAATTTTCATAAGCTCGCGATAATAATCCCAGTAATCACACTGATAAAAGCCACGGCTTGTCACGGTCTCGTGGAGAGCCGCATACTTTTGGCGTAACTTGTTCTGAGTGTCATAATCCAAATTTGGGATTTTGTCCATCATGTCAAGGGTATGCGCATTATCATGTTTAATATAGTCAGGTCGCGGATCGTGTATTGCGTCATTTTCAGCGAAAACCGCTGATATCAGCTCTTCGTTTGCAGGCGTGCCCTGCGGAACCGGCGATTTGACAGGGCCTTTGGGATAACCTATACCTTCATAGTAAATCTTTGTAGGTTTTTCGGTGGCTTCTTCCGCGCAAGTATCACTCGAGGAAGCATCGTCCCTGTCAGACCCTATACTCGTAGGGTAAGAGTCAAGTGAATCTTCGAGACTCTGGGACCGCATGTCATGCAGTAGCTCCTTTGATTTCTCATATACCCCGCCTTGAATAGGTGGCAACAAATTTTCCCAAGGCTCAGCCAATTGTCCTACCTGCCAATACTTGAAAGTGCGAAGTGATTCGGGGCTGTGGTACACTTGCATTTCATCGGTCGCATCTCTTCCGACCATATGGAAAACGGCCTTATCGCCGCCGGGATGCTTCTCGATCCAGGATGTAAGGTTGAGTACGGATTGCTCATATATAACAATAGCGTTCCCATCGCATATCAAATCAATAACATCTTGTTTGGACAAGACCTTCGACCGCTTCAGAACCATGTCAGCAGAGAATAGGCCTGGCCAAAGAATTATACACGCCTCTTTGCAGCAGGGCCAGGGAAAAAAAGATGCTTCCCGGAATCGAATCCAGTGGTATGATTATATACGAGTACAGTTGTATACAGTCTATATTGGATGGGTCTAGGCGTAGGACCGGTGCAACACATCGTATGCAGTCGGTAATGTCAATGGAATTAGTAAGTTATCATTGAGTGTTGCCGTGGCTTCGAGAAGTGCGGCCATTATAACAGACACCAAAACGTTTTCCCAGTTTTCAACGGGCGTGTACACTGATCCAAACTTCTTTCCAGCATAAACATCAATAGCCACGAGACTTGCAAATACAACTACCACAAAGGCAACAGTACCTTGAACAGACTTATTGCTGCCCTTCCACTTGATGGTTCCAAAGCGAGCACCAACTACCGACGCCGCCGTATCGCCAAGACCAATCCCAATCAAACCCATGTATCGCACAATACTTGTTCTTCCTGTCATGTAATCGTACGCAAGAGGAAACGTGACACCAGCAATAAGGTAAATATACGAAAGGTTGAGAGGACCCGTGGAGTCTTTGTCGTCCTGGAATATGCGTAAACTATTCTTCAATGCTTTACCAATAGGACCAACCTCGTTGAAACGTAAGAGCTCGATGAGGATAAATACAGTAGTACCACCAATGAGACTCACAAGAACGAACTCGGGGTCCGTGACCATGAGGTCGGGGTTCACCCCAATCAATGCCACCACAAACAAGAGGTGCCAGATCTTGCGACGGAAATTGAGTGATAACTTCTTTGAAGATAACATTACCGCGGGAATCGCTACCAGCAACATACCTATCCAAGCTTTCACTGCACTCAAGTGTACAGGATTGAGCGTCACATAGTCATATACCCATGTGATTGCATTTTCACCCAAAATAGGATTGAGCTGATAAATGGTCGCGACGCAAAACAAAACTCCATACAACACCGCACTGACAATGATGGGGATGTACTCAATAATGGGGAAGATAAGCATGCAAGGGGCCAATAACCCAAGCACAAGTTTCTGAGCGATCTGCATTGCGATGGAATCTTGTGTGAATCCTGGATTCACAATCATATTCAATACGAGCAGCGCCACAAGAAAAATTTCCAGTCTTTGCATCGATGGTACGATCTTTTCGTCGGCTGGCCGACTCACATAGGCAAATGCATAGACCAAGACCATATGTAAAACGCACATTCCCAAGAATGCACCGGCGCCTGGTCCGTTTTCGGGACTGTACATCTCAAAGAAGATAAAAGCGGAGAACAACCTGAAAACTGGATTGATAGTATCTGCAACACCATAGTTAAGGGCCAAGTTGATGATAAAGAAGCTCGGCAGGTAGTTTAGGATACTGATGAGTAGGGGGAAGATGATACTGTGCAAATAATTGAACTCTGGCAATGGCGGGTTTTCTTCCTTGCTCTTGGTATAATTGAGAATCAATCCAACGGAAATTGCGGCGAGATTAAACCCAATCGTGGGCAAGTGATCCCACAAATTTTCAAAGTTACCGATCCCGAAATATACCATTTGGGCCAAACATGCAAAAACAACAATTTGAACAAACGCCAAGAGAGTCATGTGTTCGTTCAAGAAATCCTGAGTCCTATAGACGATCTTGAGAATATGGTGCGCATTCTCAATGTCATCTTCTTCGGTGGCAGGAGGCGTCGCAGCTGGCGTCTTGATGGGGTCGGGTGATACCGCTATATCATCAGCAACAACTGGCGCAGCATCTCGAAATGCAGCAGCAGTTGTTTTCGCTGATGTGTCCACATCAACCTTTTTCAGTGCCCTTGTCAGTGCCTTCTTTGGAGGCATACTTTGCTTAGCGTCACTTGGCGTTGAGCGTCGTCTGAACAGAAAAAGTCACCGGCGTTGATGCAATTTTTTGGAGCGAGCACTGATAAGGCAAAGTCACGTGCGACGGGGAGGTTTTTCTTTTGGCAGAGAGCGGGGGCCTCTGAATTTGACGCGTACAAGACGCGTTCTTTTGAAGAAAAGTATACGAGAAGCGGCCAGTTTGAATTGATTGATCTTCGAAGCTAGTTTTGAGGCATCAATCGGACCAGTGATTGATACGCGTTTGATTCTGGATCTCTAACCACAAAGGTTCAAACCATATTTAATGCATATCTCCAAGATCGTCATACAAGGCTTCAAAACCTATCGAGACCTTACTGTCATCGATGACATCTCTCCTCATGATAATGTGATTGTCGGTCGCAATGGATCTGGGAAATCCAATTTCTTCGCTGCCATCAGATTCGTTTTATCGGATGCTTATACCAACATGTCTCTGCTGGATCAACAAGCCCTCATTCACGAAGGCACCGAGACGATCATGTCTGCCTTTGTTGAAATTCATTTCAATAATTCCGATGGAAGATTTCCACTCAACAAGTCTGATCTCAGTATTAGACGTACAATTGGCTCGACAAGAGATGATTATGCTATTGATGGAAAACCCGCGACCCAATCCGATATACTCAATCTTCTTGAGAGTGCGGGCTTCTCGAGATCTAATCCATATTATATTGTCCCGCAAGGCCGAGTCACCAGTTTGACAAATTCCTCCGATGAGGATCGGTTGGCGCTCCTCAAACAAGTTAGCGGAGCTCTAGTCTTTGAGAACAAAATGAAGGAATCCATAAAGGAAATGGACCACTCTAATTATAAAAAACAACGTATCGACGAGACTCTTTTCTCTATCGACGAAAGATTGATTGATCTTCGTTTGGAAGCAGACGAGTTGGAAGAATTTCATGGACTCGAGCGCGTGAAAAAAATTCTCCAGTACAAGCTCCTTGACCGAGAACTTGTGAAATTGCAAGAGCAAATCGAGATCATCCAAGAAAAGCACTCGGAAGAACTAAACCGCCAGCAAGCTGATTTACAGAACCTAGAGCTGCGAGAGAAATTGTGCGTGGATCTCTCACATACAATCAATGGTCTCAAAACGTCATTGAAAGTCTTGATCTTAGAAAAGGAGCAGATGTCCTTGGAATTGAGTGCTGCCCTAGCCGTTGTCTCTCAGAATGAATCTCAGCGAGACGATTTGGTTTCGAAGGTCCGTGAGATTGAGGCTCGTATCGATTCGACAAATCGCGAAATCGAAGAGTGTGAGAGTGAGATTCGTCGCTATAAGAACCTAGCCGGCGCGATTAATCCCAAAATCGACGAGTTGAAGGAATTAGAAGCTAGAAATCAGCAAACATTGGCTGAGCTCATAGAGAGTCAGAGAGCATTATACGCCAAGCAAGACCGTCTATTAAGATTCAAGAACAAACAACAACGAGATATTTGGCTCGGGCAGCAATTATCACTTGCCAAGAGTCAATTAGCTGAGAAGGAAACCGATCTCGCTCAGTACTTGTCGCAGCAAAATGATCGCGACAAGCGATTGGCCCTCGTAACCGATAGGATCCAAGAGATCGAGGTGCAACTAGCCTCGCAGGCCGATGAAGGTACTGCTCTCGGTTTGAAATCAACAATATCTGATTTGAAGTCAACCATTTCAACGTTGATGGACACGCGCAAGACTTTATGGCGAGAGGAGATCAAACTCAAGGGCTCCTTTGACTCGATCAACAATGATTTGAACAGGGCCACAGAGGCAGTCAATAAATCAATGGACAGAGCTCAAGCTCAAGGTATACGAGCCGTATTCGACAGCGCAGAGAGGTTGGGGGTTTCCAATGAAGTCTATGGTACTGTTGCTGACTTGTTCTCTATCAACGACAAGTACAAAACCGCAGCAGAAGTGGTAGCCGGCAACTCGCTTTTCAACGTCGTCGTGGATACCGATAAAACAGCATCCCTCATTATGAATGAACTCGTACGCAACAAGACAGGACGTGTGACGTTCATGCCCCTTAACCGCTTGAAAACCTCGCTGATAACTTATCCTGACTCGAACGAATATCAATGCGTACCTCTTTTGAAAAAGATCAAAATCGCGGACGCTCGCGCGGAGCGAGCAATTCGCTTCGTGTTCGGTAGAGCAGTGGTGTGTGCTGATCTTCGTACGGGTGCAGATATGTCGAGGGAGTTCAAGCTCACAGCTATCACTTTGGACGGCGATCGCGTTGACACCCAGGGTATTGTTTCAGGGGGCTATAGAGACCACAAATCTTCACGACTCGATAGTTTGAAGATGCAAACGCGCAAGAAACAGGAGTTGCGCAGTATCTCACAAAAAGTACAAGAGAATGCCGCAAATATAGAACGTGTGACGAACGAGATGACTGTTGCCAATAACGAACTACAGCTCAGCTTGCGTGACTTGGACGCGAGCATGTCAGAGAGGGGTCCTGTCAAGGCCAAATTGGAAGGTTTGCTCAACGAAAAATACGAGATCGAACGGGACCTCGATACCATCAAGCTCAATATCCTGTCAGCGCAAAATTCCAAGCAGAGATTAGTGGGAACTATACAGCAATTGAAATCAGAACTAGATTCGGATTTCATCTCTTCATTGACTCCAGAAGACCATAAGAATCTCGAAGAGCTCAATTCCCAAATCAAGAAGCTCGAGCAACAGATGGACAGGACTGCTTCCGAACTTGCGGATCTCGAGTCGCAAGTTTCGACATACGAAACGCCAGTGGCCAACATTTTGGAGCCAAGATTAGCCAGGCTATTGCTGCAAGAGAGAACAATTAGCGTGGCCGCTTACACCATGGATATTGCCGATTTGGAGAGAGAAATCGGTAAAGCAAAACGAGAACTCGCATCACTTGAAGAGCGCCATCAGGAAACTAGTCAGCGACTTGCTGATGCACATTCGGAAATCGAAGTAAGCGAGACATTACTAGAGACGCAAAACGACCTTCAACGCGAATTGGTGAAAAAGATACAGGACGCATCTCGCGGTATAGACATGATCGTTAACAAAAAGACGATAATGACGGCGCGCCGAGATGATATTCAAAATAGTATCAACAATATTGGCATGTTGCCAGAAGAAGCTTTTGCGCCGAGCGAGTACGACACGAAAACATCAGATGAATTGATGCACGAGCTTAATCGCGTTGATAATTCCATACAATCTCTCTCTCATATCAACAAGAAAGCCCTCGAGCAATATCAGATGTTCACCTCCCAGCGCGAAGAGATGACTGGCAGACGTCAAGATTTAGAGACTGGCCAAAAATCCATTGAGCGATTAATGGAAACCTTGAAAGCCCTGAAAGATGCTGCGATCCGCAAGAGTTTTGTTTTGATCGCCCATAGTTTCACAGAAATTTTCGAAAAATTGGTACCGTCAGGTTTTGGTCAGTTGATTATTTCAACTGAAACAGAGAGCGGGATTTCGGGGTTGACAGACTCGCAACAACAAACTACCGGCACCGAAAACTACATTGGGGTATCTATCAAAGTTTCATTCAATTCCAAACATGACGAGCAACAACATATTGAACAACTATCGGGTGGACAAAAGTCATTATGTGCGATTGCTTTAGTTTTGGCCATTCAGAGGTGTGATCCCGCGCCCTTCTATTTGTTTGATGAGATCGATGCAAACTTAGACACCCAGTACCGAACCGCAGTTGCGGCAATGATTCATTCCTTGTCTCGTGACGCACAATTCATTTGCACCACTTTCCGGCCGGAATTGGTGCAGGTCGCCGATAAGTTTTATGGCATCACATACGCGAACAAGGTGAGTAATGTCTCTGAGATCAATCGCGAGGATGCTTTATCTTTCGTAGAAGGACAGGCTCATAGTTAGGAAGGTTGGAAGAGCAAATCGTGACTGGCCGGATCTTGCGAGGCTGAGCTCACTGATTGTTAGAAAGAAAAAAAAAAAGAGCTCGTCAGCGGCTGAGAATTATTACAAACCAATTTAGCACCGAATATGTCTAGAAGCCTCGTTTGTGGTAGATCGCTGGAAAGCGCATATTGTTAAAAAATACGATTTATAGTACCGCCCGTGGTTTCCTCTTGAACTTTTAGGAACGGTTCGTTCGTTCCCGCAAGTGCGGCCGACAAACGTCATTTCGTCGGAACTAGCAAATTTTCCTCCGATGCTAATAAGAAACAATCTACGTCTGGCGCCTCTGCCCTTTGGAGTGACATATGCACGGCGACTTTTTCAAATGCCGATGCTGCCGCTTGAAAATATTCACCGCCTCGGCCAACACTTTTGTGGTTGTTTCCCGCTTGAGATCATCATCACCTGACTCCTATTGATCCCTGTGGAAAGTGTCGGTGAGGGGTATATATAGAGCGTCGGTCACTTGCTGGCGCCAAGTTGCAAGCGATTGCACCAAGGTTTAATGGCACGTAAAAACTAACATTTTAAATATCGAAAATCAACTAACACTTTCCAGTCATACCAGCAAGGGCCCCCTCAAAACTACTACCAAGGTCCTCCGCCACCTCAGGGCTACTACGGAGGCCCGCCTGCTCAAGGGTACTACCAGGCTCCACAGCCTGTATATGTGCAACAAGCGCCCCCGGCTCAAGATAATGGCTGCTGCGCTGCTTGCTGCGGTGCAATGTGTGGCATCCTCCTCTGCGACATGTTGTGTGACTGAGCGATCTGATGGGCTTAGATCGGATTAGTTGGCCAGAACAGGAAAAAAAAACTTGCGTGAATCCCGTGAGCCATCACGTCCCGCTTACATCTTCGTCACAAACCATGGCGAAAACGCGTCTTCTTAAAACTGTAAACCTCGTTTACTCACTTTGTATTATAGTCTCTCGATTTTTTAAATTTTTATCCGAGAATAAAGAGTGCAACACTAAATCTTTATACAGTATTAGTTCTTCTTCTTGTTAGAAGTGGAGTTCTTGGGCAACTCCTTTGCGTACGGAATGAACTCTGGCTCACCTGGAATGTACTTTCGCAAAACCTCTGGAACAACTAAACCATCTTCTGTCTGGTAATTCTCCAAGATGCAACAAAGCGTACGCTGGGTGGCAGACAAGGTCGAGTTCAAGCAGTGGACGTACTTTTTGTCGATCTGATTCTGTTGTTTGATACCACATCTGATACCCAAGTTACGCGATTGGTAGTCGGTACAGTTAGAGCAAGATACCAATTCCTTGTACTCCTTTTGGAAGGGGAACCAAGCCTCCAAGTCGTACTTCTTTGCCGCGGCGTTGTTCAATTCACCGGAAACGATACCAACGACTCTGAAGGGCAATCCCAAGGCACGGTAGAATTCCTCGGATAATCCAATCATGCGGTCAAACTCCTTCCATGAGTTCTCAGGCTCGGTCAATACAAATTGTTCAATTTTCTCAAAAGCGTGTACTCTGAAAATACCCCACGCATCTTTACCGTGAGAGCCAGCCTCTCTACGAAAGCAAGAGGAGTAGCCGGCGTATCTGACGGGGAGCTGCTCTGCTGGGGACTCGAACCACTCGCCAGCGTGGTAGGCACTGATGGGCTGCTCAGAGGTAGCGATCAAGTACTTCTCATCGTCACCATCAATGACCTTGTACAATTCCTCATCGAACTGAGACAATTGCGCGGTTTTGGCCATGACATCTTTATTCATCATGACTGGTGCCTGCAAGGGGGTGTAGTCATTCTTTGCTAAGAAAGACAAGCCGAAATTGATCAATGCTTGGTTTAAGAAGACACCATAGTTTCTCAAAAAGTATCCTCGGTGACCAACGATGCGGACACCTCTCTCGGGGTCATAACCGTCCAATCTCAATAACACCTCGTGATGCGACAACTTGGCAGGTGCGCCTGTACCAGCAGCGAGGTCACCAACTTGATAGTTCTCCGGCACCCATGTTCTGACGAGATCATTATTGGCCTCATCTTGCGAGTCTACGACAGAGCTGTGCACGAGGTTACCGACCTGGTTGACCTTGAAGCGCAAGTTCGCGTCCGCGGCAGCTTCCTTCTCTATCAATGCCTTCTTCTCGGCAGTGGCGGTATCCTTGGCAGTGACCAATTCCGCGGGATTCTCCTTGGCCTTGAATTTGGCGCCAATCTCTTTTTGAATTTTATTAATTTCCTTGTTCTTCTCATCCAACTCGAATCTGATTTTTGTCCATTCCTTGTACTCAGCGATGATCTCATCAACAATCTCTACAGAGTCGCCTCTCTTCTTTTGAGATGCCTTGATAATTTCGGGGTCGCCGCCCTTTTCAACAAGAAACGAGTTGATGTCTAACATTATTGATGTGGTGTCACCAAATCACTGCTGCTAGTCAAAAAGTTTTTTTTCCAACTGTTACCCGAATCTACTTACTGTGCAGGTGTACCTGAGAGGGTTCGGTCCCAAGTTTGAACAAGAGAGCGTTGCTGCGAGTCCCGATTGAAAATGGAGACGCTACTACTCGATAGGTCGGCGGGGAGGATCGATGCCACTGAATTCACACGAACTGTATTAGAATCTAACTATTCGAGCTTACGTCAACAATTGAGACGAAACTGTTTTCCTCCCGATTGTCATGGCGGTGCCAGTGTAAACTGCCTTTCTTTAGAATCGAATCAGGGCCAGTATTTGTTGAGCGGATGCGGTGACTCGTCCATCAAGTTGTGGGACGTTGCAAACCAGACGCCGTATACTTCAGATGCTGATTGGAATGCTGATCTGGACCTTGCGCCTATCTCCACATATTCTCAAATCGCGGTCATTCCTCGCAAATCAACGCATCAATTTGGAATTTCAGCTATTCAATGGTGGCCTTTCGATACGGGATTGTTCGTGTCAAGCTCTTTCGATCATACGGTGAAAGTATGGGATACTGAATCATTGCTGCCCGTACACTCGTTTGATCTCAAGTGCAAGGTTTATGCAATAGATATCTGTGGAGATGATAACGCTGCTGGTCAGCAATCACTCGTGGCTGTCGGTAGCGATCAGCCCTTCATTCGTCTCCTAGACTTGCGCTCTGCATCAAGCGCTCATACTCTTCAAGGGCATAAACAAAGAACCCTATGTGTCAAGTGGCACCCTCAGAATCCATATATACTCTGCTCGGGAGGTTACGATGGTGAGTGCAAGATTTGGGATGTTCGTCGTAGCAAGAGCTGCTTGACACGTCTCGACATGCTCAAAACCAGCACCGTTTATGATGCAAGTGATAACTTGACCCGAGCGTCTGTCAAAGCACACCTGGCGCCAGTGAATGGGCTCGCGTGGGATAATCTTGGCACGGGCTTGTACACTGCAGGGAATGACGATAAAATTAGGGTGTGGGATTTAGTTTCGTCCCCGATGCCACCCCCCACAAACATGCTTGTTAACTTTGGCCCGTTGACTCGTAACAAATATCCCCAGAACGTGCCGATAATCCTCAGTCTATGCGGTGAGACAGAACTCCAACAATTGTTGTTTCCATCAGACAACGGAGACGTGTTTGTATTTCGGACGATAGATGGGAAATTAATCTCGCGTTTGAGTCGCACAGGTCCGCAGCGCGCAAGCAGAACAGTGTCGATGTGTAGTGCCGGGGCATATCTGAGCTCGTACTTTTGCGGCACGAACGACGGTCAAATCATACATTGGAGTCCAGGTTCTGTCTGAATCCAAGGTGAGATTGGGTCAAATATCTGGTTCCATTTCACCGGTGTAATATGATGATACAAATCGAGAGACATCGGTTTTTGGAACTAAGATTGACAGTGACGACATCATTACGAATGACTCGTGTGGGTAGCACTAGTGATATTTTCGTCGCATTGTTCACAATTGTACTATTGCAAATGTATTTTCAAATTTTGCAAGGTACTCACTCCATGTAAATGCGAGTACATGATTGAAGCTCCTTGCTTCTCAATCCAATTTACGATACGATATCGAACATGAGACCCTCCACGATTAGAAGTGAGATTTCTTTCTACGACCACTGATGAATTGGGGGTGCGGGGTACTGACTAATGGAATTATCAGCCACGTC